>JAGXCT010034591.1:18514-80102 GCA_022495035.1 Philopotamus ludificatus
ACTGTTAAATGGCGATGTCTCGCCTCAGACTGAGTACACGCCACTAATATGGTTTACTCGCACTTGGCACATCGTACCGGGTGCGAGCGAGAAAAAACATCGCGCCTGTGACATTCTGGATTTATATTATTCGAGAAAAATCAGAAACTTGGGGCCCCCAATAGGCATGGCTAGGTCAATAAAATATTACTGTACTAGCCATCTTAAATCTCGTTGTAACGAAGACGACGACTTGATTTAATTCTGAAAAAATGATACTGAATACGATACAAGGAATAACTCAATCTTGATATAAAATAAATTCAGTAACACTCGTTCGATCGTAGAGGAAAATTTTATCAATCGCAGAGGGTTTTTTTTTTAGATTCTAACGAGTCGGAGAAGTGAAATGTGTGAGCTAATTGCAAATTTACAAGGGTTTGAAAATGTCGATAACGAAAACATTGAGGAGTGGTTAGAATACGATTCAAGTGATCCGGGTTTTCAACGTTTGATGCGGGTATTATTTATAATCGCAGTCATCCAAGAATGAAAGAGAAAGGGGATGCAAGTGAATAATGGGAAATTATCAATATAAGTCACAACTTATTACTGTTTTGCTAGCGTACAATAATCGTATTGTAATTAAATATTAAGATTTTGTTTATATTTTTTTAGATTAAAAAACATCATAGTATTCAAAGGGTTAAATATACAAACGCATAAAATAGCCTTGATCGTTTATTCATCCCTAATAATTATAATAATGTGGATAAAAACATATCACTTATTATCCTCAGTGTTGCCACTATGAAAAATTATACCGTCGTATAATATTGTTATGTTATATGTATTATTCCCCTTTTTAAATGAATCGCTGGCAATTATTTATCTTATGACCCAGATACAGAATGCTCTCATGTGACTTTCATATCCATGGTGGCTTCATGTCTTTGTCATACACCACTCACACCAACCACAGCGCCATTTTGCAAACACTACCCCGAGGCGCTGCCGCTTATCGGTGCAATGTCAGGCCCTGTTGATTTATTTTGTCATAAATAAAAAATAAAATGGCCACAGAATTAAAGCCACACACAACACTTCATCGCAACTATTTTTTTTATACCCGCGATAATTTAAATAAAAATTAGAATACACGAGCAAATACGGGCTTCATTTGAAAATGATTACGATTTTATTTATTAATACAATTTAATTTGAATACTAATCTATTCCGTAAGTTTTAAGCGATGCTTAAATTTAAATATATCGGAATAATAACGGCATCGATGTATTCTAATTAGCTTCGATAACCGAATATGGCTCACACGTAGAATAAATTCAGAGTAAAGCGCGTGAATAATTCAGCGCCGATACCCAACCCCCATCGGAAAAGCGATACCTTCGGAAAAGCGCTTATCTGACATTGACATCGTTCGCACACGTCCTTGACTGCTGTTCAATTTTGCATTATTATTTAAATTGATCATACGATTATATGCAACGACATAAATAAATATGCCTATTGTGTGTTCGGTCTATGTTTATATTATTTATTCGCGAGGCTCGCCAATAATTTATTTACATTTTTTTTGGAGGCAAACGTCAACGTGTACTTATGCGCGAGGCATAAATAAAACATGGAGGATGACATAAATATGATAAATATTTGTTTTATCCTCTCGGATACTTAGCCTTGTGATTTGTAGACGTATGGGATCGAATCACGCCAATGGCAGAACGTCCAAATGGAAATTCACGACCTCGTGAACTACTGGCATTCTATTGCCGAGACAATGAAATATCTCGAAACGTCATGAAATGCCAAATTTAGACATTCAAAATGTCGAACGGTCCTAATCCAATCGATGTTTCGTATGTATGCAATTTCATGCGCCTGAAATATGAATCTTTTCATACCATTGAATTATCTCTTAATTACTAGAATAAAGAATGTAATTCAATACCAAAAACGCAAATGAATTCAGAATTCGGACTAATAAATTAATCTTAAATATTCTCAGCTGTTGTTTTTGGTTGAAAAATGAAATTATGTTGCAACTGGAAGTTCAAAGTAAATATGATCTTGTAGTTTGCTTTAATGATGAAACTTGGTCGAAAAGGGATCATCTATATAAGTTTTACAAGAAACTTCAGTGAATTCCATAAGTTTTAACCTGAAATAGACATCGAATTTCAAGATAAATCTTGCAGCGTCTGTAAGTGATGAAAAATAAAACTTTGAAATACTGCAACAGAGGAAAATAGCCAAAGAGAATAGTAATAAATAATATTACGACTCGAACCTTATTTTTCTGAGATGACATTTTATTGGTACCGCACGAAAATGACGATTTTTAATAAAAAATATTTATATGTACATATGAGAACGAATATTGAGACAAACCCCCTCCTTCTTGCATGAACACAGTCAGGAGAATAAAATCAATTATTAATTATGCATCTTTATAGTAATTTGAATATGCCATTTACATACAAATCTTTTGATTTGGATGAAAAATAGACATCGAGACAAATTTTCACTTCTTCGATATTTTTAAAATTCCATTAATTAATCCCGAGTAATTTTGGCTGTATGAGTCTAGCATTATCGTTAAAAAAAATATATTTTCTTTTTAGAATATCTTAGTCTTTTTTTACCAGTTTATCACAAAAGAACTATGCCTTCTGGCCATATTTAAGAAGTTAATACTGAATAATTCCTCTACAATCTCACCATACAGATAAAGGTATCTTTTCCATATTAGGTGCAGTTTCGGCAGGGGTAGCTACCCTTTAGAAAGGCACTGCTTTTGCGACATTGATTCGAATACATAAGCCATTTCTTATCCCCTGTAACAAGATGTCGAAGAAATGTTGAATTTTAAACTAGTTTTATTAATTCTTGACACATTCGAAGCGGTACGGATTCAAATTCATTGATTAAATGCTGCGATGAATCTTGGCAATTATTTTTAAACGATCTTGTGCTCTAGACCAAGAGTATCCGGCTGTATATGCTATTTGTAGAATAGATTTGGTCGAAATTGCTTCAATCAGTAAAACCTCATTTTCCATTTTTACTACCCTCTGACCTCGAGATTTATTTTTAAGTCAAAACTTTCTCTTCGAAATTGTCGTTGTCGAAGTATAATATGCAATTTCGTAAAAAAATACTTATCCGGTACAGTTGTGCTTAAAGTGTTTAAGTTGCCTAGCAACTAATAGCAATACGCATAAACAGATAGACAAATGATCATTGAAGGACGATGTCAAAAAATGACATCTTCGTTGGTTACCCTTTATATATAGTGTTGTTTTTTAGATGACGACAATCCTTCTTATTATTTCAGTATTAAAACCAGACTTCTGCTTACAAATATGTACTCCAACGACCATTATCACGAATAAAAAAATCATGAGGTTCTTTTTTTATCAAACCGATGAAATTAGTGGTTTTGGTGCAGTCAGCGAAACCGTAAAGAATATTCTCAGGATTTTTATCAGATTTATTTTAAAGTCATACAGGGATTAAATATTATTATTATTTATATATAAAATATTAATCCACTTTCCCTCATTTCTAAGGAACGTGTCCATAATTCTATTTATAGAGGACAATGGGCATGGTTTTCATGGGAGTATATGGTGCAGTGGTTTTTCATTGCCTTCTGCAGCGCAGTAGTTATTTATACTGAAAAGCACTGCTACCCGCTTTCCAGCTTATATTTTTGACCACTCATTTATTATGAAATGAAGATCGTCAGCCTCCACTCCATCCCTCTGTTGACTAGTGTCATTCAGAATTCTTTGGAATAGTCACCCATCCGAGTACTAACTGCGCTCAGTAGCGGTTAACTTGACAATCATAATTCGATTGTAATTACGCCTCTCAGATTAATCTGAATTTCTTCTTATATCAGATAATTAACCATGAATCAGAAGGCTTTAGAAGCTAGATGATGACAGGTTACAAGTAATAATCGGTACTAGCCTTTGCCAAATTACCAGGTACATCGCGTTAAAAGGTATTTTTTGTAATACATTTCAATGCTTTTGGAGCTTTTAATATATAGAACATGTTATGATGATAATACAACATAAATTGAGATGTTATATTATATTTTAGTCCTTTCTCCATCTGTTTATCCATTTGTTTAGTTCATTACAATTTTTTTAATTCCAAAAAATAATAGTTCAAGACGACGGAGTAGAAATTGTATTATTTATTGAATTAACAGAAAATGGTTATTTATTTCTATCAACGTTGATTAATATGTGACTTACTTGATAATAATATTTTTTATCCCCATTATTTTATAGGTAATCCGACACCGTTTAAAATTGCATTGGGACCAAGTTGGTCAGCCCGAATTGGGTCAATTAAATATAAGAAATTTGTAGTATATATATATATAAGGGGGCTATAAAGCTGTCAGGCATATGATTGATCGCTATATAAATATGTATTAATGAAAATTGACCTTATCTGTAACGAAAATTTCCATACGTATAATTTAAACGTTATATTATTCAATTCGTGTCTAAAATAATTTTAGATGAAAAAAAAGTATTCAAACAACTGATTACTTTGCCGGCGATATGTTTTTCACAAATTAAATTCGCTCCGAAAGGTTGACCTTTGGCACTTTGAATCACGACCCAACATTTAATGGGGCGTCAGAGTATCTCTTTTGCGATACGATTTTTCAGATTGGGCCAGAAGACCCCCTGCTTTGAACTGGGCGCGGCCGAGGGCGACCCATATTAAAGGGGCCATTACCGGCGACGTGGCATCTGACAGAGCCGGGCGCCCACGTCTGTCACTCGACTGCCGACCACGGCTCCGTATATACCACATGTAGATACGTGAAAAACTGCGCAGAAGCACGCGATCTTCTTACCCGAAGTACTCGAATCTACCACTTTGTGACACGCATTTGACAATAATTGGTAAACCGCTGTTTCCAGCATCATTACGGTGACGATATGAATAATTCACGAGTGCATCATCGCCATTGTCCACCGGTCCTATGATGGCACGGATTCAGAACGAGGCTCGCTTCTACGAGGTTGATTGTTAATAGCACGGTGGGCTATTGCGAATATACAAAGAGAATCACGACCGAAAATTTGAATGCAAATAGATTTGGATTGAAATATGGCGTGACGACGTATGATGTGTCGTGATCGAATATGATAACGACGCTTGTCAAAGTTGACGCAATGGAATGTTTGATTATGAATTGATACAAACTCGAACTGAGTATGCCAAGTAAACGTCTATTAGATTTGCTTAATATTTTCTATTTGATCTCTACACTTCCCGGGATCTCAGGAAAAAATATGAGAACGTTGAGATTTTCTCGGAATTTTTTTTTAAACCTAGCCAGGGGAATATACAAGAATAAATTACCATAAGACACAAAGTGCTGAAATATTAAATTAAAAAGCTCTCTCTGCTTGAACGGATATGGGTGGAATAGTTAATAAAGCTTTGAAGATGGGATTTAAATTCCCTGTCCCCTATCACTCGCTGTCTTCAACATTTTCCACATCCATTAATGTTTTTCCTTAAATTTTCTAATATACTCAACTGTTTTTTTTATACTATTTTGAAATAATTCTACCATAAAACAATACTATATTTTTATCCGAATTACTTTTTCACAAAAAATAGGATCCTTCTATAGCGCTTTTATCTAGATCGCCGTTTCTAAAATATAATAAAATATAAAAAGGCCATTTAAAATATGTGAATGAAAAAATGTATTGACTTTGTTCCATACAATAATAAATACCATAGAAAAAACCTAACCCCAAATTTTGTATGCCTCGTTTTCAATAGGATGGGTTTCTATAGTGTGATCCCTAACTCAATATTATAGGAGAGTTGACTATATATGCAATTTTAATTTCGCGCGATGTTACTTTGTATAACTGGATATAAAGAATTGTATAAACAAATTATGAAATTGAAATTAATTTATTAGGTTTTTACTATTACTTTTTTTACACGATTTTCGATATTCTTATTTTTTATAAATCTAGGGAACCAAAGTTTATTTTTTCTCCTTTCGGATTTTTACATGGTTTTTTTTATATTATTATAACTTTTTTACACGGTTTATTTATTTTTATATTATAACTGTTTATGATATGTTTATGATCTGTTATTTATATAAAATCTTTAATATTTTGAAAACTTTAACAAAATCATAAACATTTAGTTGGAAAATGTAAATTCAAACAATTCACTGACGGAGAAAATTTCATTGATTTTCCAGAAGAGCAATATAGCTAAAAAGTTGATCCAAAATTAATTAAAATCTAATGGATTGCTTTTAATTAATTAAAATCAGAAACTAATTAAAATCTGAGAAAATAGTACAGCGATGTTTGGTGAAGAAATGCTTAAAAGCACAACGTTATTAAAAACAACCAATCAAAGAATAAAAAAATATAATATATATATATAATAAGCGCATCCGTTTATATATGGGCCTCGCTAAAAAATAATAATATTCCCTCAACTACTATGTTAATTATTTTTTTATATTTAAATATTTTCATGACATATTAAAAGCATTATTGTTTAAAAAAATCTAAAGAATAAATATTATAAATAGTCAGTGAACTTTATTGTCCGCAATGGTGAAAAAAAATAAAAACAATATTCGCTCGCATCCGGTAAAATGTGCCAAGTGTGAATGAAATGTGAATAGTGACACGTGCCGCGAGTGCGTTGTCATTTACGCTACATTGATTATTAAAAAAATTCAAAACATCGATAATTCTTAGAATAATCCATTTTTTTTAAAATGTCTATGAAGAATTCATCAATATCTTTACTTGAAATGCTTGGGGTCTATGATAGACCCCCTTCGGATGGTACGGTTGTTTTCGAGCCGCCGTGGAGGATTAGTTAAAACGGTCTGAATTATATTATGAATATTTCATACCAGCATAAAAAGGAAATCAGGTCCATATATTTGATTCAATCATCCTTATGCTGATTTGCACATATTTTTAATAGGCAAAAAGTAGAAATTCCATTACTATAAAAGTCATAACCCAAATATATCAATAACAATAAACATAAATATTTTTTTACAGTTTCATTTAAGTATCGTTAAGCGCCATCGCCATTATAGTTCCGCATAAATGTGATCCGCCATAAGTCATAAATATTTTTTTCCATCCAGAACTCGTTCCTGGCGTATAGCCACATTACAATAATTTATTCCATATTTTACTTTTTAATAATACTCATCGATGAAAAAAAAATCTTTCTATAATATATAGTACGATGAAAATTATTCGCAATCGGCGCTGGATAGCATATCAGCCATAACATTCATATTCATGGCTTTTCCGACATAAGGAAAATGTGAATTTTTTCCATAAAAAAATTTCGTTATTGATCAAATGCGTGCGTACGCGTATCAAGTACAACCATTCTCATGCAAATATCGAGAGAAGAAGTCTATGTCAAAGCTCAGATTTTTTATTCATACGATATTTCGTAGTATCCAAAAATATAAATTACGCTAACAATATATGGAGATGTGTGTATTCGCGTTTAATTCATGCAAAATGTCGAAGCGTTATCAATGGCTACATTCATGAAAAAGCATTTGCTGAAATTCGGTGTCCTCCATTAGACACTTTCGATTAATTACATAATTCGCCAACGAATGTAAACAGTTCAAAGCCGGTCGTATGCGATTCCCTTTGTTTGATCAGCTGAAATAATTTCGTTACAAAACGCGTTACATCCCCGCTCCGTCGGGGGTCGTTGAATCATTCAATAATTATAAGGAGATGAACATAAATATCTCGCCATTTATTTTTATAAAATTCGTAATTGCCCCGCTCGTTAATGAAAAAAATCGTCTATTTTCGTTTCATCTAGTTTTCGGATTTTTTTTTTGTTAATTGGATCCGGGAAGAATTGCGATCGAGTGGAGCACTTCTGCAAACGTTCTCCGGAATCACATTTTTAACACAGTTCGTCTCACTAATTGATCCCCTCCAATGAATCTCTGAGATGATAAAGAAACCGTATTATTAATGGGAAGAAAAAATTGGATTTTATCGATGCTATTTTCTTTTAAGTAATTAGCACGTTTATCATATTTTTTCCCAAGACGAAACTGCGAAAATACAAGCTTTAAATTTATATTTACGAATGGGGAGCTGAATAAAACATAAGCTATTCAGGAATCTTGGTGCCAGAATTAATTTAGTTCTGGAGACATCTTTCGCGAGGGCTAATGGCTAAATTTTGCGGTGTAATATTTGCAACTGAGCTAGTTAAATTTGTTCTGAATTTTAATGGAGACATGTGCATAGAATACTAAATGACCGATTATTTAAAAAAAAATATAAAGAAAATACACGTAAAATATTGAATTTTCGGATATCTGAAGAATTAAAAATGATAAATATTTCGAAATAAATCCATTACTCCATTGTGGGACTGCCTCCATCGATAACCTTTCACTGAACTAGAAATCTATTATTGGGTTCTGAATATTGATTTTATATAGGGTAAACCGGAAACTAATGACATTTTTTTTTTAAAAAATATCTTTCTCCGCAATTCAGGCAATATCTGAATTCATCTATGAGGTTTATTTTAACAAAAAAGGAATTCAAATGTTTTTTTTACTTATTTTACTGAAGTAAAACTATTATAAGTGACGTGGCACAGGCTCAGAGAAGCTATGAGTCAGTATGAGTGCGCTAAGGCGCTTAGCGGCGAGGCCCCCCCGCATTCCGCTACCGGCCCGCATCCATCTAATACACAACGCTGGTAGCGCTTTTACAGTGCTTTAGTAACACTGCCCGCGTAGACATCGACCAGATTATTAAATATTAATTATATTTATATTACTTATGACACATATATAATTATGTTCGGCTTTTTTAACAGTTTCGCCTTCAATCTTTCTAATTGGGCACAATTAACTTCGACTGTAACTGCTTGTCCAGGTTTTAATAATTCATAATGAATTACGCCCAAAAATATACCACCAAACATATAGAAGTATCTTTTTCAGGGTTAATGATAGTCAAAGGGTTGAAACTGGACCCTGATTTGAAGAATACCATTGTTTTTTTATCTTTGGGTTGTAGTACAGCACCAATTTTTCATCACTAGTAACAATCCTTCTCAGAAATGGATCGGTCTCATACCTAGACAAGAGAGACGAACAAATGGTTATCCTTTGTTCTAGCACTGTTAGCGAAAGTTAAGTAAGTTATCGATCCTTTTAAAATAATATTGTACTGTTGACTAGAGACAGCCGATATCTTGTGACAGATCCTCTGTGGTTTTACGAAGGTAAGATTCTATCCAGTTTTAGGGGTCTTATAGCATATCGTTTATTTTTCTTTTAAACCATCTATGACATTTTCGAAGTTTTAAGACGTCTCAGTAATTATTGGGCATAATCTCGGTAGCTTTTTTTTTAGATTTAATCCATTATCGAATAAATAGTATAAATATCGTAAATGGGTCTCCTCCATCTCTGGCCTTGACATTATTACTAAGGATAAAAATATAAACTGTTGACTACAAATAGAGCTTCAAAATAATACCAAATTTTACCTAATTATTCGACGGCAGACGTTGACAAACTGATGTCAAAACGTCACAAAAATTGTCATTACTTTTCGGTCGATCTTATATATTCCACAAATGAAATATATGTTATCTCTTCGTATATATATGTAGAGAAACAAACACTGCAATTCTCTGTAAAAAGTTTAAAGAGAGTATTTTCTTCGGTGGGATCGATGGCCTCATACGTTAAGGGACTTCCACGTACATCGCGTCGTATGTTCTTTATAAAATGTCACCAGACGCCACTGCAGTGTAACTACAGTTCCTCGAGTCTGTTCCGAGCAATCTTAACTTTTTATTAGATCATAAAGACCAAGATTTATTAATACATTTTCAGTTTGGACGCGATAAGCTTGAAAATTTATTAAAAACATTTGACTGTTACAGAGTACTTTGTCGCACCAGTCGCATTGTCTCACTCCGAGTTTCACACTTGCGACGTTGAGGCATGCATCGCGTGCTCGAACGAGTACCGACGGCTTCCTCCTCGAAGTCTCCATGAGGCAACTCGCTTAAAAGTTCATCGGAACTCCGGGCACACACGGAGTTTGGCGGCGGTGTTTCATTGTCACAGCCATCCCCTTATCGAGACGCTTCCTTCCATCTTCCTGTCCCGCG
Source organism: Philopotamus ludificatus (assembly GCA_022495035.1). Classification (NCBI taxonomy): domain Eukaryota; kingdom Metazoa; phylum Arthropoda; class Insecta; order Trichoptera; family Philopotamidae; genus Philopotamus; species Philopotamus ludificatus. The sequence goes on from JAGXCT010034591.1 coordinate 28,746, forward strand.
GTGGCCGCACGGCGGGATGTCACGACATTAACAGACTCGTCGCTCGTGCGGCACGCGATCCGCCACTCGGCTCCCTACTTTATGACTGCATCCAACTGCACACTATTCACTTTCTGATTAAGTTTTAGCGCAGAGTTTCGCCGACCGTTTCGCTTTTGTTTGCACTATGTCATCGGGTTAATGAAACCGCGGGGGTTGAACGATCTATTAATGGGTTCGCGCTGTAAAGTGGCAGAGCTTTGCCAAAGCAAAACTATTTGCACCGAGTGGCAAATTGAAAGATATCTTCGTAGAAATACTTAACGCTTTAAAAAATATATGAATACTAATTGTAGTTAAATTACGCGACGTGAACGATTTAGCCACCAATTTTAATATATTGAAAACATATTTTAGAATACAATAACCATTAAAAAGAAAGCATGAACATTATCGTATTACAAAAAAAATAACAGTGTAATGATTTGTGTTAGTCAGAATTTACACAAGATACGACTAGAAGAGGCTTTGAAGATATCCTTCAATTGTTAACTGAAGTTCTTAATGAAGAATAAATGGAAGAGATCGCTTTATAATATAAAGGGTGCTTCCTCTCTAATTTTTATTCAGTTTTGGGGTAGTAATCTTACGATACAGAGCCCTTATACCTTTCTCAAAATGTCCGTCCTTAAAGTCCATTGACCTAGCCGTGCCGATGGGGTCAATTTGGGACCCAAAGTTTTTGATTATTATCGAATAACTCTTTTTATATAAATCCTACATTTCACGTCTTTTTGTATTTGTCTAAAAAAGTTTAAAGAATAAATATAGGTTTTTCATTCCAGATGAAACCTTTTGCACTTCAAATTAAAACATGTCCTCCAGGTGGCAAAGACCCGCCCCAGGGTTATAAGGCCACTGTTTAGTTAATTAAATATATAAATACATAGACGTGTGCGTAATCATATGTCATAATCATTTTCTCTGTTGATGCATTAATAGAGGCCAAGATTTATCTCGTAGATCGTCGTTATTTAGTGTTTTAAACCTGCTATGACCTGGTTCATCCAGCAATGAAAAATTTCAATACAGAAATCTGTCAAACCAACACTCTGCATGTTCATTCGGCAACACACTCATCTCTTAACAGATGATTTTAAGTACACTGACGGCAGATTTGCCGCTTTTAAAAAAAATAATCCCGAATTTACGTTTTTCCTTAGACATTTAAATCGTATAGGGATGGTTTCGCAGTAGGACGTTTGGATATCTTATCAATTGACCGTGTTTCAATATGCGTTGCTTTAGATTAAACCAATACTCTTTTTGCAATGTTGGAGTGACTGAAGATGAAAAAATTATAGTATAAATAATATAACACGGAAAAGGCAAAAGGTCAAAATCCATAAAAAGTAATGTTTTGTGTTTGGTGGGATTGCAAGGGTATTGTTTAATTCGAACCCTTAAAACGCAATCAAACAATTACAACGAAACGATATTGTCAACAGTTAATAAAATTAAACATCGTTCTTGAAAATATAGATCAGAATTGGTAAACAGATAAAAGGTAGTAAGAAAACGCACGATCACTCGCGAATTGAATTGGGATGTGATCAAGCACCCACCATATTCTCCAGGCATTGCTTCTTCTGATTGTCATTTATTCAGATTACAATATTTTTTTTATATAATGGTAAAAACATATACAATAAGCAGATAAAAACTTTCCTTCTTGCATTTTTTGCTTAAAAATCCATGGAGTTTTATTCCAATGCTAATAATATAATAGAAAGATGAAAGATTATTATAAGAACCGATAGATATTTCATAATATTTTGCATAAACACAACATAAGACCTTTAACTATGTAATTTATTTATTTTACGTTTTTTTTTAAAGATGTGGGAGTAATGAGTCTCATGCTTGTATTCCTCCTGGCCGGGTCATAAAGAATTCATAGATTTGGCCGGAAGGCTAACCTATCCGGATACTAACTTACATTATCATAACAGATTGTTTGTTACCTACAAGCCATGCCATTGGTTTTAATAAACTAATAAACTTAATTTAATTAAAAAACGATTATAGTCACGTTATCAAAAATTATACCAATAACTAACAACGACGTTATTGCGCATGATAACTGTATTCCTAATTCAAAATTGTCACTGGACGAATAAATTACTCCATGTCAAATGTATCTTAATAAAATGATATTTTATAAAAAATATAATTTAAAAGATACTGGATTCACTGTATTCCATACAATCAACAAATAGAGATTTCGATCGGAATATTTTTCTCGACGATATGTTGCATCGTTGCAAAAGTGCAACGTCTGAAGAATGGAGTGGAGTGGGTGGGTTATTACCTTTTAGATTTAAAGGAGATTATGTTTCAACATCCGATCCGATTCAATTAAGACTAAATCCCCTTTGTTGATAACTTGTTTTCGTCCTGAAACACAGTCGCTCGGAATAGAAAATAAAATAAATATTTATTGTAATATAATCGCAAGTTTATAAATAGAGGAGTGCTTCATATAACGGAGATTACAATGGCACCGAATGTGGTTACAGTATCACATCTCCGACAGGCGTATATGTAGATGCGTTCCAATTCCATCTCATCATCGCGTAATGTCAAACGTAACACTTCGCGCTCCTGCAATTTGTCTTTGGCCTTTGCGTGTTTTCGAAGCACATCTCCGCCTTAATGTATCCACACAGGGTCGACGGGAGATGTGTGGGTCGCGCGGGGCATCCCTTTGTGAATTTTTCACACTTGTTTAGACTAAAGTAATTCTGTAAATTATCCACCGCGCCACCTACATAGATAGGGGACCGAAACGGAATTGTTAAAGCGGCCCCGGGTCGCCCTGATACTGGCTAAAGCTGGGACCGTGTAAACAAGCTCGTTTGTTGGCCCTAATGGCGTGGGAATAGCGCCGGGGCTTTGCAGGAAGACCTTCCGCGGCTGCAAATCACTTTGTAATGACTTGCCGACCCCCCTCTCTACCATATAGCCGGCTTTATTTCAATAAAAATTAAAATACAGAAGCTGCTTGTTGACTTTGGCTTGGTGGGTACCGGCCGCAATGTCCGAAAGGGACTAAATGCGGTTAGCTAAGATTTTAATGAAAGCGAGAAGCATAACGGCTAAATATTACATGAGAATTTGCTGACCCTACTTAGTATCAGAAAATTTAATAATATTGTGCACTAACAGACAATGTAACGCAAACAAATTGTTTTGAAATTTATACGCTGAGCGGCTATCAAACGTTTTCCAGAATCCATAACAGGGAAGAGAATCTTCTATCCTCATCACGCCAATGCTATAAAAACGATCGCCTTGAAGAAAATTTTATTCTTATAATAGAACTAAGATCCAAACTGAGATGATTGTTTACAATAAAACAATGAACGACTGGAAGGGTTTGAAATGATGATAATTAAATAAATAAAAGAATCTGGAAACTTTCGGACCGCTAAAATGTAAAATTAAATTCTTGGAATTACTATGATGTGCATTCTGTAAACCATCGTAAAGGGAAAAATGACTTGTTTTAATTTAATCTATCGCCTACGTCACAAGAAGAATACACGCAAGATAGGTTCTGCTAGATCACCGTGTTAAACGAAACCGTGTTAAGCGAGACTAAAAATGTATGAAAAAGAGAGTATATGTTTTAGAAATATTAAAGAAATAGGTAGATAGAGCTGAAAATTTATTAAAACATTATGAACATAGCATAAAAGATATTAATTTCAGATGTACTATTTTTTTTTACATTTAAAATAGAGAGTTGTCGTCCAGATATATCCATACCCTAACCGTTATTCTTAAAAATTCCCGCAGCTGTGCGCACGTCTAGAAAGCAAGATTTAATCGAAAAAAATTTTTTTTTTCAACAAAACTGAAACCGTGTTAAGCGAGTATTGTGTTAAGCGAGGGATGGGTGTATTATATTCCATCAATCATCTCGTAGGTAAACCAAACAAAAATCTAATTAAATTCTTCAGATAGCAATTATTCAATATTTGGACCTAAGTCTTTGTCTTAAGTGATTTCCTCCTATTTATTTTTTTCTTAAGAAAATTGGCAACCGCGCTAAAACCTCTTTCTTCGAAGTATGAAAATTGAAAAGCTATCAAAAACTATTTTGCGATTGCCCATTATGCAGGAAAAACACCAGGAATATCTTTCTGAAGCAAAAACTGCTGATAACCATTTCTAGACTGCATCTTAAGTTCTTCGTGTGTGCTTAATTTAGCTGTAATAGGCCTAATCCAAATCTAATAACGTGGATTTACATCTCGGGACCCTATTTTTTTCTCTTCAAAATCGACCTCTGGAGGTCCATATATACCATTTTAGGAATCATTTATCTATCTGCTGGATGGAGAATATCAGGACTAACAAGGTTTTAAAGCGTTGATCTCCACGAAAGGTCAAAATAAGAAGCCTACAGTTGTTCAAAGATGAGCGACACTTGAAATCGAGCAGATTAAACTTGGGAGATGGACTATATAATCTGGTAGCCGCTATTCTGTGAGCTAAATGCAAAGATGACTTAAGAAAATTCGTCTATTATTGTTATGATTCTCATTTTCTAGTCATAGTCGCGATAAACCGCGAAACTAACCGCGTCGTCGAAGGGTGTATATTAACACTTTATGAGCCATTCACGCCTTTTGGCGTGATTCTTTAGCCAAGCGTTATGAGCCGATCACGCCTTTTGGCGTGAAAGCCATACCCCCACTTCGATTTTTTTTCTGATAACGATGCACAATGTAATTCTACTATTTGACCACAGATAGATACACGTGCATGTTATTATCATTACAATGAAACCATGCGGCCCCCAGGCTGGGTTTGATGTAAAACCTTGCGGCTCATAAAATGTTAATAATGACAATATACCCAAGCATTTCAACTCAAGATATCGATGAACTATTCATCAATATCTTGACTTTTATTTTTAAAAAAATGGATTATTCTAAGAGTAAAAATAGTTATTCAAGATATGCTTCATAAATTGGTCGAATAATTTGGATTTTCAACTATTCAATATGACGCGTAAATGACACGCATACTCGGCGATATACCGCCGCAGTCCGAGGACACGCCGCCGACTGAAGTCTCGCGGCACGTTTTCACTCGCACTCTGCACATCGTACCGGATGCAAGCGAGAAAAAACATCTTGCCCGTGTCGCGAATATTGTTGCTTTTTTTCTCGCAATTGCAGACAATAAAGCTCAAAGATTATTTATTATATTTATTCTTTAGACTTTTTTTTATACAAATACAAAAAGTTTGTGACATCAAAGTTTGTAGCTCCAAATAGACTATATTTTTAATAATCAAATTATTGAAGAATATTAAAGAACGCCCTCTAAGAGTATATCATAATTTCTATTTAGGGGCAGCCCGTCTGGAAAATAGAATCGAAACGAAATAATAAATATTTTATTGCAAAAGTTTGAATCACATTTATGTCCGATGGATGTATGTCACCTGGTTAATGTTTTGGCTTGACGTCATTCTGACATAACGTCACAGCGGCAGAGATGTGCTTACGTTACGGCATACGAGTTTAATAATTTTATGACAATTCAATACCTCTTTGAGCGGAACTATTAAGCTGAAGGCTTTAGATAAAAAAATCAAAACTCCACTTAAAATTTTAGATTGGCGTATTTAACAATATAAATTACAGAATAAGAACCAAATTCTCGATTTAAATTTCCATAAAACGAACATAAGAGGTTTATGTGCCAAATTGCAGCTCGGATTTCGCGAATTACGTACATTATGTCATGTTGAATTCGTGCAATATTTTACTATTATTAAAGCAATGGAAATGCATTAAGTCCGAATGTAGTGAAAATATGTTCCGTACAGGAAGCGTGACATAAATTACACGTCTCCAAGGAACGCCGCTAGATTTGGAGCACACGATAACAGTTTGAAAATGTCCGTTAAAATCTTGATTCTTCGAATATTGCTATTTTCAATTTCTAATTTCCTCCGCTCTATTATTAATCTGAAAATAACCGCCGGATTTATTAGCGTGACCTAATTAAAACTGAATATCTTTGTTACTTATTTTCAGTAAATCATACAAGTTAACGAGTTGAAACTTGAGTGACATATTAATCAAGCTTTGAGCTCAGCATTTCGTTTTAGAGCCGAGGCCCCGCGGTGGTCTGTGTTAGATCGGATAATAGATCTATAAATATAAATATTTTCCGGAAAACAAAGCTATACGAATGTATCGAATCGCTAATAAAATATATGAGCGCAATCCAAATAATTTATATTCCATTTTTATTATCCAACATTATATTTTTATATTAGCGGTTCTGGAATTGCGATATAAACTGCGTAAAGGTCACACTTAATGACCCCCGAATTATTACCCTCCACGTGTTACCTGTCCCACCCCCCAAATATGCTCTCTTGAATGGAAAATTAACTACAATTTTATATCTATTTCCGGAAAAAATGGTATTTATACGGCGGGGGGAAATAATTAATAAAAATAATGATGCACAACAATCCGTTACCGAGAATAATCTCGGGGAGGTTTACTCGGAAATGTTCTCCATCACGTTTATTGCTTTTCCAGAAATATTAAATTGAAATTGGGGATCGCGGGGAAGAACTCTCCAGAAACTATGTATTATCTCCGCGGGAGAGTGGGCGCAAACTTTTCCTATAACTGTGTTATCAAGGGTGGAAGAAATTGCCGGATGATTAAAATTTCATAAAACCCCCTGGCTCTCACAACATTATGAATGTTTTTCGTGTGCTCGAATTTCTCAATCGTCCACAGTTCGGTTTTATTGCTTCAGGAATAAAATTCATTTTTACGCGCTCCATTCGAAATTATTATCCGTAATACTACTTTGGCAAAGTATCGGCCAATTAGATTTTATTGCCCCAATGATTTATCGATGGTTGAGTCCTTGGCGGATTGTTTTCATTGCAACGTTTGCATAATTTCAACTGGGTTACAAACAATTGACATAAACGGCCCTGCCAATTTTATACACAAATAATTGCATCAAAATTATAATCGACATTTAATTTATAAGTCTTTGTCCAAAAAATACGCAGATGTCAACTATACCCTATACCAGGGATGGCGAACCTTTTTCCCAAGTGGGTCAAATTGGATATTATTTTTATTAAATCCATGTGGGGATCACATAGGTTGAGTATTTAAAACAATAATAAATAAAGGCTTACAAGTTTCATTAACATTCAAATTTATAAGCAAAATTATTGCTATTATAACCTTAATTACACTCTAGCTCTTTAAAGATGTGGCGTGGATTTTTTTTTATCCTTTTGTTTACTAAATATGTTTGGAAGAGGCGGACGTGGTCTACGAACGTTAATAATAACAACTTATCATCATAATTTCTATTCGAAAATGGTGTGTTCAAAATTTCTTCAACACTTCTTTGCTTATTATAATAAATATCAGTAAAATAAAATCTATAAATAATAAATATTAAATTAATAATAAGAATTATTTATTGTAATGGCTATATAACAATTGTTATATTATTGTTATCCAAAATAAAGTCACCTGTTTATACAAAATTATGTAACACAAAAGTAATGCCCAATGAATTCGAGATCGAGTAGACTAATGTGCTGCTACCTGACAGCACGCGTTCGGCCGTTAAACTGCTTACAAAAACATTAGTTTCGCTCGATGAGACCCTACGCCCACATAAGCGATGGTACTGTATGCTATTGCTAATGCACGTGCAGCAGTCATATTCGCAATGACCGCTAATCAATATATAATTGATGGTGGTAAATGCAATTTTATTGATTTTTGCAATAGCGACCGTTTGTTTTATTGCCGTCCCTTCTAACATATGCTGTCTCAGCCACACCGCGCACCAGGGCGGAATCTGTGTATAAATAATATAATTATTGATTTGCAACAGCGACCGTTTGTTTTATTGCCGTCCTTCTAACATATGCTGTCTCAGCCACACCGGCACACTAGGGCGGATCGGCGTATAAATAATATAATTGATTGTGTTGTAATATGATTTTATTGATTTTTTGGCGACGGTACTGTATGTGGTCGCGCACGTAAGGTCGTGCAGCGGTCATAGCGCACGCCTTGCCCAATACATTCAACGCTGCGTAATGATATCCTGCCGGCCGTTAACAAAAATACTTTAATTATTTAATATTCAAATCTTAAATATATTTTTCATGTTCTATATTTTGGTGTTCGGCGCACACCTAGTACACCCTGAAATATAATTCCCAGGAGTTACATCTAGTGATATTGGTAGCAATTACAATCATTTCCATTTTTTATTCGACTATCGCTTTTTTTAATTAGCGGGTTTCATAATTTCACACGTAGGTCACTGCATGACCCGCGGGGTACTCGTTCGCCATCCCTGCCCTCTACTATAAGACCCCGCGGGTCACGCAGTGACCCGCGTGTGAAATTATCGAACCCGCTTGAATTTTTAGATATGATTGTAAAAAGCCTTCATTTAATAAAAAATAATATGATTTTTAATTTGCTACTAATATCACTAGATGTCGCCACATCTTTGAAGAGCTAGAGTGTGATTAGGCAATGGTCCTTAATCTTGTTGGAGGTACTGAACCCCACCAGTTTCATATGCGCTTTCACCGAACCCTTAATTGTAAAAATTATCATTTTCCATAATATCGTAAAATAAATCGGCTGTGTCTTTTGACAGCCGCCGAACCCGGGAGACTGACTAACCGAACCCCTGGGGTTCGATCGAACCCGGGTTAAGAACCACTGGTGATTAGGGTTATAAGAGCGATCATTTTGTTTGTAAATTTTAATGTTTAATAAAACTTGTAAGCCTTTATTTATTATTGTTTTAATTACTCAACCTATGTGAGCCGCCACATGGTTTTAATAAAAAAAATATAGAATTTGACCCACTTGGGAGAAAGGTTCGTCATTCCTCCCCTATAGCTATTTAAAATATCTGAATATAAATACATTTGATATACTAATTCCGTTCAATTAACAAAATACAATTAAAAAAACCTAACCTCTAATTTTGTGTGGGTCTAGGCTTAGCCTAGGATTCTATAGGGCGGGATTTTATAGCATGGTCTCTATCTCGGGCTATACAATGGCTATATATATTTAAAGGCATATGTATATCGAATAATATGGGTTTTCAAACTTTTCAGATCCATGGATCATATACATACTAAGAGGAAAACGATTTCAAAATGCGAAAATTGAATACTGATGAATGAATATTTTATGAACTTTTAAATCGATAATAAAGCGAGATGAAAATCTAAATACATATGTAATAATCATGTAAAAAAATAATAAAAAAAAAATTATATGAAATATTTAAATACGTTATCTTATTGATTCTTTTAATATTATAAACCAGATTACACCCTTAACGCATAATATTTAACACGAGTTTAATTTATAGATCAGTTATGGAATATGACTGTTACTGTTTTTGTGCGGCCGATTATTAAGCTTACGTATTTTATTAATATGTTTATAATAATGCTTCCAATATTAAAAGTATCCGCATTTTTAGGATCCACTAAGTAATTCCAATAAAATGTTTGATGATTAATGTTTTATTTTATTATCGAGCACGGAAAACTTATGGGATAGTTGCCATTAAATAGTCTTCTTTAATTGTTCTACTCTTAAGGATAATTCCTCTACATCAGAGTTTCCCAAGGAAGCGCTCACTTCCGCCCTTTATCTGTGCGATGGAATAATCTCGTGGTATGGATACATCTAAAAATAGGCTTAATAAATTGTTATTATTTTCCATATAATCTATAATAAAGATAAACCGAAAAGTAATGTCATTTTTTTGTTGTGGCGTTTTTACAACAGTTTCTCATCAACTGCCGTCGAGTAAATAATTTTGATGCTATACTTAAAATCTACAGTTTATAATAGTTTCATTTATTTTTTACTTAGTAAAAATGTCAAGACCAGAGATTGAAGAGACGCATTTACGAGTTTGTACGCTATTTTATGCGATAAGGGATTGAAGCAAAAAGAAAATAAAATAAAAACTCTTACAGCATTCACCTCGTACACCAGATATTGTGCCTTCACAGCATCAGCATTATCTTAGAAATATCATATTTACTTCTTAATAAATTGGTGGAGCTTCTTGCCTATTCGAACGACATATACATTATGGCCAGATTTCGGGCGGCTCTCAAGGATGCAAGCCAGCGAATAATGAGAACGGCAATTGGCATGAGACTGAGGATCAACGAGGCCAAGACAAAATACATGCCTATATGCCAAGAATCCTTGAACCCCTAAGAGTCGAAGAGTACAGCGTCGAGGTCATTCCAGGAATTCACATATCTCGGCTCACTTATTACAAATAACAATGAAACCAATTTCGTACGAAGTAGAACCAAAGTACGAAGAAGAACCATGCTGGCAACCGGTGCTACTTTGGTCTTCAAAAGCATCTTCGGTCGTGATTCCTCTCAAAGAAGACCAAAGTCAAGCTGTACATGATTCTCATTAGGCCCGCCCTAACACAGGGATCTGAATGTTGGGCTTTAACAAAAGAAGATGAGCGATAACTGGTTATCTTGGAAAGGAGAAATATTTGGAGTCGTATTCTATGACGAGGAATGGCGTATCTGAAGTAACGAGGAGCTGTACCGACTATCAAGGATATACCGCCACAGTTGTCGTCAGAATGGCCAGACTCCGGTGGACCGGTCGGGTGTCAAGGATGCGGGTCAGACGCCAAAAAGGCTTATGGTTAACAAGCCTTCGTGTCCCTAGAGGAAAGGAAGACCGAGGCTGAGGTGGTTGGGCTATGTACAGAGGGACACAGCATCATTGAAATTTACCGGAAGATGGAGCGACGTAGCAGCAGAAGACCGGATAAATGGAGAAGGGTGTTGGATGAGGCCAGGGCTCTACAATAGGGCTTTTGCGCTTATGTTGAATAAATGTTTGTTAAAATTGATATATAGATAGTTTTATCCTATATTTTAAAATTTATTGACAAGGCGTTGTAAGAACATGTTCTAAAAACCCATGACTTTGCCATCATTTGATTAGATTTTCGTTAAAATGATAATAATTATTTTTTTAATAATATATGTGGTCCAAACGGTGTGCAATACGTGCATTGATCAGACACGCAATAAACGCGATTGCAAATTTATAGCCCAAAAATAATAAAAAGTATAGTATGCACTTACTTTACAATAAAATGAATCATAATAGGCTAATATGACAAATTTGAATTGTAAAATGCCTTTACGACCGTCATTCGTTCGATGCATTTTTAACGGCCATCTTTATTGCGATTTAATGTGATTTAGACAGGCTGCATTATGCTTTGTGAGCGAAATCACTTACATAATAGCCTAGCATAGATATATATAGTCTGTATCTAATCGATGCGATGTAGAAGCAGTGCCTTACGCAATATCCAGTCCCTCGCAAATGAAATACCTGACGCGGGGTAAAGCCACCCTGCCATGGCAACACCGTTTATTTTCCGGGATGTTTTTCACGGTTTTAAATTTGTATTAAACGGGGCTTTGCGGGAGAGAAGCCATACCTGAGGGAGGGTAATTTAAAAAAAAAATAAAGAAATAAAACTCCGAGGCGAAATGAAGAGGGTGTTGTCTTGACGTCGTCCTGGTGGACTTAAATCGTCTGGTCTCACATCCTTCAATATATGTATACAAACACACTACGCCGGTAATAATTCACAACATATTAATTACATCGCGAATTCAAAATCGTCGATATCATATTCAAATTAATTTAATTCGTATATTTATCACTATGATATATAGCTGTGGATATCCAGTTACGTTATGAAATATTAATTAAAAGCTCCGATTCGCAATATGCCTCTATATACTAAACCTACATCGTCAAAATGAAATAAATCAGAAAGTCCTCCAAAAAGAAAGACATATATCTACGATATCGTACGTATTACGAAAGTTGAATTTACGTACATTAAAATTTATCGCGACAACGGAAAAAAATCGAGGTCACCGAAGAACGAACAAAAAAAAGAAAAGGGAACGTAACAAATCGAAATCCGGCCATATCTAAATTTCGGCAGTGTTTCCTCGGGGGAGGGTAGGCAGCCTACATTTTGTTTCGTATTATTATTATGATGGTTTAATATTCACGAAATATTCCCCCGTCTAGCAACATTTTATAACAGTGGCCGGAGGTAGGACAAAGTTGGAACACTGCAAACGAAGCGGGTCAGGAGCGAAACTTGGCCTCTACAAAAGGATACTGAAGGACCCAATTAAGGCGACCTTTGATGGCTGCTACATTGTTTAACCAACTCGAGTTCTTGTTGTGATTTCGCCCCGCCGCCATAACATTATTACGCCGAAAGAAATAGATTGAAACCGCACTTTTGATGTTTTACTTCTAAATGTATCAACGAAGCGTAAACGGCAATTAATATCCAAAGATTTAATAATGGCTGCAGATGTGTATTTTTTAAAAATTAGGCATTTTTATAATATAAATATTATTTGCAAGAGAGAAAATTAAGAGATTTTCCTCAGTAATACATGCAATTCAATACCTATAATATATTAATTTTATATTTCCGCTACCTACAACCATTTATAATAGATGAAGATCTTATTTTTTGCTATTGAGACATAATTAGAATGGAAATAAAAATATACAGAGAATTATGTCAAAACGTGATTTATTACGAGCTTAATGTTTTATAAAAGAAATCCCTTCACAATCATAATACAAAGTATTTTTAGATCCAAATTAATAATGACGAATTAGGAATAATAAAAATACTTTATGAAATCTGGGTAGGCGTTGACATTTTTTAGCCAAGAGATACTAAGGTCATGGGAAACCTAAAACACTGAATAACGATGTTCTACGAGGTTAGATGGAGATGAATTCAGACCTCTCTATTGATTGTATTAGCAGGGACACGTGGATCAAGAATTGGCCGATGGATGGGGCGAAATAATCCCGGTGTACTGGATGCAGCGAGTTAATGCTTGTACAAGTCATCCGCCAGGAACAAAAAATCTACCTTATGAGGTGGCCTTATAACCCTGAGGTGGGTCTTTGCCACCTGGAGGACACTTCCGTCTCAGTCATGATGTTATGATTGTAGACGGACGTTCTCCAGGTTATCTTGGCTCTTCGAATACGGGTCAGGTCGCCAGCCAAAGCCCGGGAGCCGAGCTGTCATCGCGGATTGTAACAATAATAATCAGACGAGGTTAGGGCCAATTCGTATTTAATTCACGGTCTGATCGGGTGCTACGGGCACCTCACGTAGCACACACGTCACTGAGTTGGCCTGGATAGCGGCCTGGCTCCTCATAGCTCCGTAGAATCTACGAAACTACGATTGTGCCCAACCGCCATCGCCACCACGTCTAATACCGACACGCGACAACACTCGACTCCATGGACCATATAAATAATTGATGACATTAAAAAACGCACAAGATATCGATTAGATAAAGGAAAACCACTACAAAGACTGGACAAAGTTGATTTCATCATCATTATAGGCGCAACAGCCCTATTGTACTGTCTTGGCTTCATCCTTCGCTCCATCTTCTAGTAAGTTTCAATGATAGAGTGTCCCTCTGTACGCAGTCCAACCACCTCAGCCGTCGTCTTCCTTTCCTCCGGGCACAAGAAGGTTTTTTAACCATAAGCCTTTTCGGCGGCTGGCTGTTCCGCATCCTTGACACGTGACCGGTCCACCGGACTACTCTGACGATAGCTGTGACCTGTATATCCTTGTATAGTCGGTACAGCTCCTCGTTGTTTCGGATACGCCATTCCTCATCGTCGAATACGACTCCAAAATATCCAGTTGTTTATCTTGTTTGGTCAAAGCCCAACATTCAGATCCATATATTAGGACGGGCTTGATGGAGGTCATGTAGAACTTGACTTTTGTCTTCTTTGAGTGGAATCTCGACCGTAGTGACTTTTGAAGTCCAAAGTAGCACCGGTTTGCCGGCATGGTTCTTCTTCGTACTTCCAAATTGGTTTCATTATTATTTGTAATAAGTGAGCCGAGATTTGTGATATTTTGGACGGCCTCGAAGCTGTACTCTTCCACTCTCAGGGGTTCAAGGATTCGTCTTTGGTATACAGGCATGTACTTTGTCTTGATCTCGTTGATTCTCAGACCCATGCTAATTGCCGCTCTCATTACTCGCTGGCCACAATGTCTATGTTCTCCGTATAGACAAGACGCTGCACCGATTTATTAAGAATGGTGCCAGTTGTTTCCACGTCGGAGTCTCTTATTACACCTTCGAGGGCCATGTTAAACAACAAACATGCTAGAGCGTCACCTTGTCTCAAACCGCGGTGTATCTTAAATTCTTCAGATAACTCAGATTGAACACGCACTATATAGAGAATATAATTAACTAAAAACATATCGTTTTTTTATTAAAGCACTTAATAACAAGTCAAGCTTTAAATCCAAGCTTTTATCTTATCAGATGAAGCAAATTAAAAACATCAGAAAAGTTTTTCATCATGTGGTAAACATTATGTACTGAAATATTTGTCTAAAATGTATATAAAATAAAAATATATTTAATTTGTGGAAAATCTGGACCCGCTCTGACTAAGAACAAGTAAAAAGTTTAGTATCAACTAACTAAGTAGTACATACTTACGGACACTTTTGGTATAAATTTGACTTACTACTTATCAAGTTGCTAATTGATTTACTAGTTCCGAACTCGGAGGGATTTTCAGTCATGTTTGTCCGGAAAAGTGTGAAAATCTCGATTTATAAATAGAAAGTGTGTAATTGCGATCATTGATTTTCGCTTATTAGTGTCTAGAGTCGGGGTGGTCACGCGGGTACATCCATAACCCCGACCCCGACGACGGATGGCTGCTGAAATATGTACCGTCGAGTACGTACAGGACCGCACAATGGGCCGGGCGGCAATTTTTGGTCAACATCAGGTAGGACCATTGTCCGCGGTCAATGGGCTCCGATGGTCTCGAATGGGCTCCGGTCCTGACCATTAGCAATTCAACGGCTTTGATTAATGAAGCAGACGGGCCGGTAATGGAGTCGAGGGAGGAAGCGACGACTTCTTAATAAAATTAATACGAGCCGGGGGCCGTAATGGCCGAACAGAGGTACCGATGAAAAAAATCGGTACAATTCCAACCTCCGCTTTTGTACCGAACGGCATAAAAATGAATATTAATTCGATTTTAACTACTGTCTCGGCCGCGACTTTTTCGACGGCACTAATTATCAACCGAAGCTGCTGTGCGTCCCATTTTAATTACCGCAGAAGTGAGAATGTTACAAACTAATTAAAGTGTTGTGATAATTTAACAATCTATACACTCATAAATCTCATTATCTTGGAATTTCATCAGCTATGCATCGCACAATATATCGTGTTCGTGTCGAGCGTTCATAATCAATCTGCACACATTGTGATCCATCATAAATAATTTTAATCATATGACCACCCCCGATATAGAAGATTAATACGCTGTTAACTTTAATCCTTTAATTCAACCAGTTTTGTAGATTATTCTGGAACGCCTGGAATATAATCCGCAATGTATTTATTGAATCGAGTAGCCGATGTAATAAATTTACGTGGTTCAACTAGCAAATATATATTACATACACACAGGAGTGTGGATTAATTTGTTTTAGAACGTTGTATGTTTATCATTCATACTTCATGTCTGTTTCATCATTCAAATCATAATATTTCATCTTTTGAATTGATTGCGTTAATTCTAAACCAGTAAAGAATGCTGAATGAATGCGTTACTGGAATAAGAACCAAGCCAAACAATTCGTGTGATTTTATAAAAGTTCTTGACCACTAAAAATAGCAAAAAAAAGCTAGTTAAATGAATGTAATCTCACCTAATAATCCCACCTAATGTCCTCCACAACAAATGAAGCTAGAATTTCATGCCCGTAAACCCGTTTATTAGCTCCCCCGAAGTACCTCTTACTTACTCCGAAGAAGAAATGAAAGTGGCCTCTGACCCAATGCGGTTCCCTGCCACCAGAAAGGCACTACACCATCCCCGCCAATCCTGGCCTTTCTTCTAACTGCTATCAACCCTGTAACCAGGGTTTCAATGTTTTTCGTAAACCCGGGGTTGAGTAATGCGAATGTAACAACACTGACTAGGGCCGATTCGTCATTCTTAGTAAGATGTATATTAGGGATGTATATTGTTGAAGCACCAAAACACCGAATCGACCCATATAAAGACTTAGACCGCTCACAGTCCCACAGGATCTACCGAACCATGATTAACCGAACCGCGATCGGTGCCACATCCGACTCCGACACGTGACAACACTCAACTGCGATGCGATGGATAATTAAACACCTTTGACCTTTTCAGATGAATCAAAATGTAATCAGCTCAGTGCTGCTGGGACCAACACAGTATGTTTAATACGAAATTTGTTAGAAATGATATGGAGAAACGTCTTGAAGCTTATTGACGTAAATTATTGGGTTGATGCGATGTCTTTTGAATAATATAAAAGCATTTTTATCGATTTAATTAATTAATTAACCCCCATCGGTACTGTTGTACATTCTCTCACATTTCTATCGACTTAACACTTTATGAGCCGTTCACGCCTTTTGGCGTGATTTTGTAGCCAAGCGTTATGAGCCGCTCACGCCTTTTGGCGTGAGAGCCATACCCCCACTTGGCATTTTTTTTCTGATAACGATTCACAATGTAATTCTACTATTTAACCACAGGTGGATACACGTGCATGTTAGCTTGGATTATCATTACATGAAACCATGCGGCCCCCAAGGTAGGTTTGATGTAAAACCTTGCGGCTTATAAAGTGTTAATATACCATTGGAGTAAAACTCCCTTGACTTTAAAGCACAGAATGCAAGAAGGGAAGTTTTTACCTGCTGATGCATTACATTTTATAAAGAGTAGAGATCAGAAGTAACAATGCCTGAAGAATATGGTAGGCGCTTGGAACGAAATGCCATTCAAAGAGCTTATATCTTGCTTTTACGTGACAATTCATCGCAGATTTATTCGGCAAAGGATGAACGAATGGCATTTAATATTTACTCTCGATCGATATGATACCGTAATCAGTATCTATTGTGTGCAGCTGCTGCTTATGCATATCTGATGGCATATATATCGTAAAAGCCTCGGAACCATCTATTTTTATAGCGACGTCCAGGAATAAGTGACGTCATACTAGGATTACGTGACACGTGGAGGTGCACAATGCTTCATATTTATGTTTCTACACCCCGTTACCATATGTCGGCTAAGAGATGGAACAACCGTGTTCGTTTGAAAATAAATTTCATCATTTCATACCCGGTAATATCAAAAAGAAATAAATTCGTGTACACGTTTGGCATGCGAATTCTGGAAACTCACCTGCGTATTTTCCAATATGTACAAAGCGCTGGCGTTTTTTCCGGCGACATCTGCTAAAATTTCGCATGAGCAATCGCCAAAGAGGAACGGCGCCGCGTTACACTCCGGAATAGAGAGTGAGAGAGGCAAAAAAAAACGAACATTATAAATATGAAATCCTTTGTACCGGTTAATGTGTATTTTGTTCACTTTTTCAATTGGCACTCAAGATCGGTGGCAGGTGGCATCCGGTGGAAAATGAGCGAGGGCACGACGCGATCAAAGGGCTGGAGGGCTCATCTAGGAGCCGGCTACACTTTGACTTTAGCCGCCTCCACTCTAATTGTTTACACTCCAATGGAAAGCACTCCGACTCCAATTTTATACACGAAAAAACGTTGAAACTATTTAAAAATGTGAATCGCGACGTGCGGCCGAGGGAAAGCTGCAAAACCAGGGACGCCGCTCTAAATTACAAGGGTTTATTCCCACCGCATGCCCCTTCCAGCTGAATAATACGCCTCCTTTCTAATAATCATAAATAGTGATGAGGCTATTCCGAGTTGTGTACATGTGTGCGGGGTGCGTAATTTCCGGTGGGCATAACTTTCGGGATCAGTATGTTCCATGCACGAAGAGTATAGTGCGCGGAGTAAATTGAATTTTTTAGGAGACACTTTAAAACCCTCATTATTATTTTAAAATATCAGCCGAACATTTTAAACATATAATCGTGGCGCAATGTATCCCTATCGTATGCAATCCACTGGCCGTGCAGGCGTCGGTCTAGCCGACATCCATACAATATAATATAAGAAAATGCCCATTATGGGTATTTCAAAAAATGAACGTTTTTTTGTTGACCGTTTTCAGGGATTAGTTACGCTTCAAACGACGCCTTTCAAAGTCGTATTTTGTGTTATTTCGACGAACACACTCAACAAGAGGGAATTGTGATTTATAAAATTCGAATTTAACGACTCAATTTACAATGGATAAATTTGTACTAAATGAAGAATTTATTCGAAATTTGATGCTTCAATATTTAAAAAAAAATGTGACAACGATTGCCACTAAAAAATAGATAGTAGTGTACTACGGGATTATTTGATTGTATGCAAGGGTTTAACACTGGTTTAAGAATTTTTTATTTAAGACTTAGTAAAGTGCTGAAATCGAAAGTAATTCAACCTTATCCATTGAAGAAATTGCACACACATGGCACAAAACCGACAAGGTGTGGAAGCGAGGGAACCCAATCGAACTCCATCAGCTAAGTGAAGAAAATATTGACGATCCAATAAACGTATGCGAACACCCTTTGGAAATTTAATCTAAATTATCGGTTTTTACAAGAATCAAGATGAAAAATGGTTACTTTACACAAAAACCAATGGCTATCAAATATCAAGGTAGCAATACCAACCCCGGACACAAAAAAAACCTTTCGTCTGTATGGTGGGACTGCAAGGGTATATTCATTTTAAGCTCTTAAATCTGGCCAAATTTGAATTAGAAACTCCAAAATTGTCAAGACTTATTCACCAATATCTTGACTTTTTTAAAAATGGGTTATTCTAAAAATAAAAATAGTTATTTATGATATTCTTCATAATTCGGACGATAATTTGAATTTTTCTTTTGATCAATATGACGCGTAAATGACACGCACACTCGACGATGTTCCGCCGCAGACTGAGGATACGCTGCTGACTAGCGACCGCCGATTTCTCGCGGCCCGTGTCACTAGTAGTAAGTTTTACTCGCATTTGACACATTGTACCAGGTGCGAACGAGATAAACCATCGCGCCCGTGGCAACCGAGACGAATATTGTCATTTTAATATTTTTTTTCGCAATTGCGGACAATAAAGGTCAATGATTATTTGTAATATCTATTATTTAGACTTTTATTGACAAATACAAAAAAAAATGTGGCATGTAGGATTTATATTAAAAGAGTTATTCGAGAAAATCAAACACTTGGGGTCTCAAATAGACCATCGGTACGGTTAGGTTAAATGGATTTTTCTTAATACATGTTAAAAATGGACTAAATGAGTATTTTGCCTCCAGACCTCTATTTTTTTTATAAGCGAGGCATTAAAATGTTGCCAGATCTGTGAAAAAAGGTATTATCTACTGATGGAGATTTTAAAAATATACAAATGTCATAAGGATTCCAATTTTTTATTTAAAAAACGTCCATTCTTTTGAATGTAGGTCTGAAAAACCATTAATGGTGCACACGCTCTTGCTAAATTATAATGCTGTGTAACGAATCTTACATAGTATCAAATTATGTAACGTGTGTAAACATGCTCGCACATTTCTAAACCTATAAAATTATATAAATTGATCGGTATCTAAACTCTTAACTTTAATTATAATTGTTATTTTAGTCCAAGCTAAAAGCTTTTTCGCAAGTCTACTTCCTAACTATCCAAAATCACGTTATACGATCATTATGTCTATTTTCCGTAAAAGACGGGATAAAGAGGTTACATTTAATATTAAAGCTAGATTAGAGCCGCGCCCTACGTGATGACCGCATTAGGCGGGTGTCCATTTAAAATTAAAATATATACGCGAAAATATTGATGATTGGAGTGCTGTAATTCAACGGAAAAGCATTGCAGAATTTATGTTGAATCCAACCGCACTCAGCTTCTTTTACACTACGATCCTTTTCTGCATTTTTAGTGTGATGAAAACTGAAGTTTACGATCATTCTCTGGGTCCCTGTATATAAAATGTCCCTTGTATTCAAATACCAGCGTGTAAATCTGCGCTTCTCAATATCAAAAAACTAATTCTCCGGCTGTAAGATATTGTGGCGCCCACTGTTGGCGGATGATGACACTAATATTTTTTTTAAAAACCGCCGCTACATTATAATCTGGGATACGAAAAAGTCTTGACTTGAAAAATAGAATCAAGAATTTAATTCTTGTAAAACCGGCGCCGCTTACGGCGGGGCGCTTGAATTATTTAAAAAATTTCTCGAGGAAATCCCGACCGCGAGTAAATCCGTCCCGCAGGATCCGCCGCTCCATTCATCCGCGTTGGTGTCAGTTAAAAATGTATCCGGATATAACGAGGTACATTATTGAGAGGAGCCGGCCGAACACGTCTGCTAGCAATTTACTACTTTATTTGTACACGACTGAGCTCCGCTCCATTTCACGTTAGCGCTGTGGAGATGATTTTCCGGAACTATTTGGTGCTTTGTAATGTATGTGCCGGCAGTAAAAAGAAATAGGGTCGGACCGTTTTATATGTGCCGACAGTGTATCTGCCAAATGGGCGTACCGAACAAATTTGTTAATAATGGAAATGCGGAGATGGCCGTTATTACTCTTTATATGTCATCAGGTGGCATTGTTTCGGCCCGGCTACAGATGGTAGGGGAGGGACCGCAGATAAACTGGATTGTTGTGCAAATTGTTTTTCCGCTGCCGCACTAAGCAAATCTCCGAGATGTGCCACTATGTTTTATGCATCGTTATGTCGTGGCTGGCTGCTGCATTCGCTAGTGAGATGGGTAATGCTGTGTTTTGTTACTTAGTCAGAAAACCATTGGCACACTTATTATTCTTGGCTTTAACAACCATCTATCTTCGGTAACACCGACTGGCTCACTGCTCAATGCTACCTAAGTCGCAAAGTATTTCATTTAAATACTATAAAACGAGAATTATCTATGAAGTTTAAATTTATTTCAAATTGTTCATTATCAATATTAATATTAGGCTTAACACATTGAGCTGGAAAACGAAGATTATAGTATTTAGTTGAGTCAACATAGTTTATCTATCGTTGCCATTACTATCCATGAATCCATGTTAATAATATTTAAGCAAGGATCTGTTTTAGAACAGATATTTGCGTATAGACAGTGGCGACTCGTAAGTTAATCATTTAGTTGCGGAATTTTGAAAAAATGAAATAGTTTATTTCGCTAATATTTTATTTAAAATATAAAATAATATGGTGAGGTAAAATACTAGTACTTGGCTCAAATAAGCTGTGTCGCGCTGCGACTCGGTGCAGTCATACTGACTCACTGTAGCTACATACCGATGACTGCACTGACTCGCAGCGCGACAAGGCGCTCACCGGCGAAACCCCCTCCCCGCGCTCCGCTACCGGCTCGCATCCATTCAATATCCGACGCTGGTAGCTCTGATAAGCAGACAGCGCTCTTGCACCACATCGCAGAGTAACACTGCCCACATTAACCGGCCAGATGAATAAATATATATTATATTTATAATATCGTATTTGCCAGCCACACGGCTCTCACTCGCTGAGGGCATGGGCCTTACTAAACTCTCGAATGGCAGTCGAAGCAAAGGAACCTGAGTCTCACACGTAACGTGAGGGCTCACTTTTCGTGACCATACCGCGGGGACCATCTTGGTATGCGGTTTTTTGTAAAGAGTTTCCCTCTCTTAGCCATTGCTGGCATTGGACGTACATCTTCTACCGTGTTGGTATCGGAATTTACCCTCTCGACTGTGTCCATGCAAGTAGGAGGAGGTTTGTCTCGGTATTCATTTATTCCTCTTCTTAAGGTATTATCTGCTTATAACGAGTCACGAGTGACAAGTAGCGAGCGACCGCATACACATAACCTATATAGATATACACAGGCATACATATGCACATCTGCCCAAAACGAGTCTCAGGTAGCCAGTCGCAAGTGATTATTAGCCCTCTCGCGCAATAGCAATCCTTTAAGCATGGGAAAGACCTCCTCAAAGATGGGTGCCCTAAAAATAAGGTAGAGGAGCGAAAGTATCGTGACTAGACCAAATATTGGTCAACAGATTAGAGTTTTCCTTCCCAGGGTATACAGTCACTGTGGGGAGAAATCCGCTAGAGACCAGATTTGTTTATGCACATAAGGATCTGTGTACACATACATGTACATATTTTTAATTAAGTATTAATCAAAGTTTACTTGGGTTTTTAATCAACTCTATGCAGGATTATGTTGACTATAATATAAAAAGATTGTTTATAAGAGATGCTGACCATCAATTGTAATGGTATGGTAGATAGGTGTGTTACATTTCCCATGAAGGTAGGGATTATGTGGTGATAAAATAGATATTCTGAATCCCTGTGTTATTCGTTGAATAGTTATAGAGGGTGACCGATTGGCCGCCTTTAGTGGCGAGCTGTCGCCCTGTCTTCGATCGTTTTGAAGGCGTTAAAAATACATAAAGTAATTAACATGATACAAGTTAAATAGCGATATAAATTAAAGCTTGGATAAAACCGTTTGTTTGGATCGACTTATCTGGTCGCTGGTTTGCCCGCGGCTATGATGGATATGGTGCCGCCGGACGGAGGAGGGTAGGCGAGCGGGGGGATAAATTTATATCAACCGCGCCCGCGAGCTCGATGCACAAAACACTTTTCATTCGCGGTCGCGTATAATGTTACAAAGAAAACAATTTTTTTTTATGGAAAACTGAGAAGAGAATTAATTTTGAATATGCAATATTATTATATATATAAAAATATATTTTTCCCTAATTTTCCTTGTGGTACTGAAACAAATTGAGGCTTCGCAGTGTATATGAATGAGCCACCCCTGGTATAGATACGAACCCCTAATCCATTCGATTTGTTTATAGGCTCAGATTAGATCACCGGATTGGGTTCAATGTTGTTGAAGATTAAATCAACATTTTAAATATTTACATCAATAAAATAATTGTCATTAACTGTAAAATCAATACGCTATGCGCATTATGAATCTGAGTAGCGAATCATCAATAGAGGAGTCACTCCCTCTTTCCTTTCACCGAGTATTAAAGTGGAATTTTGCACATTATTTGTATGAAATATCGCATCTAACATTATCAAAGCGCAATCAAGTATATTGGATTTATCAGAAAATACTTTTGTAGTGCCTCCATATATGCCAAAACCAATTGCTATTACGCCAATATGCAAAAAATATTACGCAATTACGACGGAATTACATTTCCGAATTTTCGCATGAAAAATAAATGGATGGGATGTCGCGTTTAGTGGGATTAGGTATATATTTTCCAGATTATCGTCCAATTCTCCTTTTATGCGGATTTTATTTACTGGTTTTTAAATATGATAGCAAAGAAAGAATATAATTATTAAATAATTCTTCTGCTATATCACCAGAATATCTGTAAACCCATCCCTTAATTTACACGGTTTCCGTTTTGGTACAAAATATGTTTTCAAATCTAGTATGTTATGTTATTCATAGCTCTAAACTTTCGAAAAATGTTTTACAATTGTATTATATATTTTGTTAAACTTTATAAGAACAAGAGTTAAACAAAGAAGCGTTAGTTTAGTTTGAGTGAAATCGAAAACGATTCTGAGGCCATGGTTTGAATTTTAACGATTACTGCGACGAGCAAAAAATCTTGCTGTTATGGAGATAACTTAGATAATGCATAACCGAATACAAAGGATTCGTTATATCACGATCTTTGAGAGGACTTCAATTCATACGATTAACACCACATTCCTGTGAGTATATAAATCAGTATTAGGAATCATTTAGAATCTTCACATGAAGAAGAGGTTTTTAAAGCTAGCAAATATTCGTTTGATCATATTAGAAAACGATAAAACTTGTAAAATAAAAACAACAATATTCGCTTCTGCTTCCACGGGCGCGATGTTTTTTCTCGCTCGCATCCGGTATGTGCGGAGTGCAAGTGAAGCCGCGACGTAAAGGTTAATAGTTTTACGTACACTCCTTACGAAAATATCTACGTTCGCAATAATAAAATATTTTTTGACAAAGTGTCTCGGATATTTATTATTTTATTGTAGTCAGTCTGAAAACTTTCCAGGTCTAGCTCTCTAGCCATATCACCGATAGACAGGGGTCTAGGGTCGTCTTCGAACTTGTCGTTCGGTTTTATTACTGGCAACACTGCTTGACAAGCCATAAAAATAAACATTTGTCAGCGGGTTTGATCAATGTGCGCGCCATTTTCGATTCAAATTGAATATGCGTCGCGATAAAATATTTGTGCGGATTTCATAAATTTTGTCAACCGTTAAATATGTTCTCCGAGATCGGAATATAAATGTTTTATGCGTTTCCTGCCGACGATAAACATTTCCCGCGAATTTATATATCGGTCGGCCGTTCGGGATCGCTTCAAAATTTTGCAAACGTCTGCTCAATATCAAAATGCTGGCGATAAATCTTATTTTTACGCGATAGTTTTTTTAAAATAAATAATTAAATCTATGAAAGGGCGACATCAAAGATTCATAGACAATAACCATGGACATGGCACGTATTAAATAGTATCATTAAAACGATCATAATTGCGATGGAATAAATTTATCTGATTTCTATAACATAATTTATTTAATTCGTTCGTTCTGAATATATATTTTTTGCATCAATACAAATATTCTAATGTACATAGAGTGTAATTACATATTCGATTCACTTGAATCCATTCGCTATTGTTCCGAAAATAAAAGCTTTCAAGTCCACCTCGTCCTAACTATTTTAAGATTTATTAAAATTACTGTGATATAAAATATAAATGATGGGGCGGAATTGAGCGAAACGTAACTAATATAATTAATGTGAAAAGTCTAATAACTTTTTTAATAAATTATCGCTTCGGAACGTTGTGTAAATCACGATTTAATTCCTTATCACATGCCTGGAAATTAAACGATTTTCGCACTAATGAAAAAATCATTACATCCACAAGTATCGGAAAAATCTCGGCGTTTGATGCACGCAAAGTGATCCCGATTTCTTTGTTTGTTTTTCTTAAGCGATCGCGAGATACGATCCGACTTAATTAATTTGACCGTTTATCCGATCGTGACGAAAAATTAATCGGCTCTCGCTCGAATTAGTACGCGCCGTAATTTTGACACTTTAGGATGTGAAATTTAATTCTGCATAAATATTTATTGCGCGCCGTAAAATTGCCGAACGATATTTTACGCGACGTCACATAATTCCGCCATTATTTACGCCGTGAGCCAACAGCTGCGTAATACGGCGGCTAGAGTTATGATACTTTAGTTGCGTAGTGAATTATTTCATGGGAGAATCTATGGAGTAATTCCGAGTCACCGCGCCGGAACCTCCGGGGGGATCGTAACTTCCGGCGGGGCGACGTATCGCGACCGTTAAAGCCGCCCGGTGCACTGTGGAGGCTGCGGCCGTCCGTAAATTAGTTGTCGAATCGAAGACACACACACATCCAATTTAATTGGCCTCGGGCTGTCTGATAGAATATCTGAAATTGAATCCAGGAATGGGCGGAGAACACATGTCTGAGGAAGTACGTCATCGCAGAGCGACGTAGTAAGGTACGGATTAAGACGTACAGTTGCCCCAAATGATGGTTCAGTTTAAGCAGTAATAGAAAAACTATTAAATAAAAAAAATAAAATTTATTTATTAGACACAAACAGGAAGCTTTTTACAACGCTCAAAAGACGAAATCATAAAAAGAGAAAGTACTCGTGGAAGTCCATCAATCATGTCCAAAGACAATTTGGACGAGACCAGTCACCAGGAGATTGTTGAGCACGTCTTTCGCTCCGGGAACAATGAAACCACCGTTAACGGATAAAATAAAGAAAACAGCCCTTACATTCGCTAAATTCAAGAAAAATTTTACATCGAAAGATGGGGATAGATTGGTGTTCACTGATAAAGTTCTAAGTTAAATTTAACTTGAGATAAAACCTTGGAATTACAAGTAGAAGAAAATTTAGCATATATTTATTTATTTATTATAAGCATAACAGAATGATTCCAAAACGCTATTCGTCCATATAAAGATTCTAAAGATGCAAGTCTCTCGGACTAATATTACCCCCAGTATCAAACCACGACACTGGCTAATTTTAATATTATTCCAGTTGATTTTTATAGAAAATCGTGTACAAGGGTAAAATTAATTGTTTGTAGGGTGTATTCATACCTAAAATATATTCTAGGCTAAATAAAACATGAAGTATAACCACAGGGCTGATATTTTAACAGATCACTAAACATTCTATTTATAATGAAAAATATACCCCAACTAAGTCAAGATTGATTTAAAAAAATGAATTATTCTAAAAATAAAGAATAATGAAATGTTTCATAATTTGGTCGATATTTTGAATGTTTTTTACTAATCAATATGACGCTTAAAAGACAAGCATACTCGGCGATGTCACGTCACATACTCAGCACTCGCTACCATCTCGATCGGTTTCACTCGCACTTAGGACATCGCATCGAATGCAAGCAGGAAAAAACATCGTGCCCGTGTCAACAGAAGCGAGTATTATTGCTTTTTATTTTTTTCCGCAATTTATGATCAATAATTATTTATAAAATTTATTCTTTAGACTTTTTTAGGCAAATACAAAAAAATGTGAGATGTAGGATTTATATTAAAAGATTTAATCGAGAAAATTATTCAAGAAAATCAAACACTTGGGGTCTCAAATAGATCCCATCGGCACGGTTAGGTTAAATGGATTTTTTTTAATACATATAAGGATGTTAAAAATGGACTAAATGAGTATTTTGCCTTCATACTTCTAATTTTTTTATAAGCGAAGCCATAAAATGTTGCCAGATATATGGAAAAGGGTGTTATCTGCTGATGGAGATTACATTTAAAGAATATATTCTATATTTTTTATTAATTTGCTCCACATCTGATGTAATACAATCCATTTTCAGTTTACCAATTCTGGACTGTATATTTTTCAAGGGCGATGTTTAATTTTTTTAATGGTTGACAATATCGTTTCACTGTAATTGTTTGATTACGTTCCAAGGGTACGAAATACCCAATACCCTTGAAATTACACCATACACAAAGGATTACTTTTTTTTATGGATTTAGGTGTTTAATGGGGCAGGTATACATACACCAATGTCTTTTTCGTGTTACGTTATTATACACTACCCATTTTTTATCTCCAGTAACCAATTGATGCAAAAAAGGGTCGTGCTTTTGTCTCGCACTCATGTTGGAACACCATCCAATAAATGTTCATCCGACAATTGATGAGGAATCTAACGTCCGACCGCGAAACCATCCCTATACGATGAAATGTGTCAATACGGTTGATCGTTTGACTTCCATCTTCACCACGATCTCTCTTTGTGTCTGTCAAGCTTTGAGGGCTTCTTCTCCATACTCATCCCTAATGTTTTTGACTACCACAGTCGCAGTATTGCTTCTACACAATTCATTCAATGACATAATGCACTTTAATCTGCTGACTTTAGTATAAAATATATAATATAATAGTAAAAATATTTTCATAAATTGTTTGTTGAGGCGATTCAACCGCAATTTCATGTCCTTGTCCAATAATTTCCGGCGCGGTCCAGCATTTGCTGGCAAATAACCGAAGCTTGTGTTTCATTCTGCATACATTCACTTCATTTGCGGGTGATAATGTAGGCCTTAAACTTTTCCCCGGCTCCATAAAGCGACCTATTTAAAACGGATTCGCGAAAGCTGCTCCTATAAGCCGGTACACGGATGAAACTGCATTAAATGTCCCACCACAGAATCTCGAGTATATACTTCGCGTTCTACTGTTTGGGACAGAAAGAGTAACACTTCATTCGCGTTTAAATTGCATTTCGAAATGAGATGCATGTCTGATGCAGTTTCGCGTTGATGGAAATCCTTTCTAGAAGCAAATGCAAGAGGTAACGTACTTAACATGCATACAAACACACGCTGAATAATTTACTGCGATTTAACCACGTAAAGAATATGTAATAAACGATATATGCGATATAATATTAATAACTAAATATAATATAACAACGGCTTAAATTAAATGAATGTATTTATAGACTTAATTATAATTCATTGTTTCATATATATGCCTTCTAAGAAACTTCAAAAGATTTTCAGGGATTTCGTTAGAATTTAATATTATTTTTGGACTTTTAAAATAAATATGATTATTAATATTGAACTTGCGTAATAAAAATCAGATATAACATTCAACGCGCTAAACATAAATTTAATTATTCAATGTTTTTGACCGAAAATACTATTAATCTCTTTTAAGCAGTGGCGGCTTGTGGGTATAATATTTGGGGGTGCTGCGAAAGATTAAAAATGTATAAGTATATTTCAAAAGTGATTCAGTATGAACGAACCTTCCCCATCCCCCGCACCCTGCTGCGGTCCCGCATCCATCCAATCCATTATATATAATCAATATGCACATTATCATCATCCTTTGCCTTGAGAGTTTCACTCTCTTGGCCATTGATGGCATTGGACGTGTATCTAATACCACTATTGTAATCAGATTTTACTCACCCGACTGTGTCAAAGAAGGAGGGGGTTTACCTCGGTATCCGTTTTTATCTTCTCTCGGCGTTATCTGCTTATAACGAATCATAAGTGATTATTAACCCTGTCGCGCAATAGCAATTCTTTCATCATGGGAAATACCTCTCCTCCTAGAAAGAAGGAAGAGAGGAGAAAGTATCGAAACTACAGACAGTATAGGGTTTTCCTTCCCATGGCACACTGGTTCTGTGGTGAGAAATCCGTTAGAGGCCTACATATTCACACATTACATTGTTAAGAAATTATCAAAGTTGTTTAGTCAATTCCATGTCATTTTTCAATTTATTCCATCCAAATTTGTCTTTTTATAATATTTTATAATTTGATTAATATCTTCATTGTCCTTTCTGAATGGGTTGTGTGTGAATCATGTATGAAAACTTAGTTTTGATTAAATTTGTATAGTAATTGTTATATCGTATTCCACTTCTACGGGTGCCTTGTCCAAACCAGGTTTATTGCCCCTTGTCGCTGGCGAGATAAAACAACTTTCCCACTCCGAGGTCGGTCAATTTCTTTATTTCTTTTTTTTTATATTTTACCTTTCATATTAAATTGTATCCAGAAGTTTTCGGTCCTTGCGAAGTTCTTTTATGTGTTATCGAAGGTCTATCAAAGTGGTTGTATACAAACACTAATTTAAATCTTGAATAGTGTTCGATCAACCCTTCACGATGCAGTAGATACGGTTGCCACGTCCCGCAACACAATATTGAAGCTAAACCAATTACACGTAATGGACACTAACTTCCACACGCGGAATTGAATGAGCCCGTGACGAATAATGTCGACTGGCAACACTGAAGAATCACTCAATGGCGCGAGCCAAAGCGGAATGTTTGAATGGCCCTCACGATTCGCCTCACAATCGAATCGTGTCCTAATAAAAATGGAGTGGCAAACGAAACGGTCGAAATTGCCGATCTAATTCAATCGGACAATGGGGCTCGTGCCCGAGTCGCGTTTAAAATAATATTCCGCGCGGCTGTATTGAGTTATGGTATAATTAGGCGGTTTACACGGCCGGAGATACAGGGGGTCACGTGATGCCTAACCTCCCCTCCCGGCTGTTGTGTGTGCCTTTGATCCCTCGGAGGCTTTCGCTCTCATTATCGCGTCCCTCGTGCCCCTGCCTTCGCTGAAACTTTCAATTTGGCAAACAAGGGCGGTTGTTCGTGGCCGACCCCCGCTACTATTTATTTCATTTATATTTATATCTCATAAATCATAATTGTGCCGCTGGCAACCCCGCCAGCATGCGTCCACATTGGAACGCCCCACCCCCTATAATTTGATAATAAGTTTAATTATAAATTTGGCCGCTAGTTTTGATTAATCGCGAGCGATCATCTCGAATTTATGCGAACGCTCCGAATGCAAACCCCGAATATTATCAGCAAACATCTGAAAAAGCTTACGTGACCCGATAGAATTAGCGAGATCTCGCGAAAAAGCGCCATTGTTTCGGCTGAAGCTGAAGGGTTGAAAAGTTTTCGCCGGTGAAGCGCAAAAAGTCACGAAGCGGGGGGCACCGGTTGATGATTGTCGTTATTTTAAATGAAAAGTCATTAGTTTCGCGGACGGATCCGCGACTGTTTTCGCCTATTAAGGCGCCATTACCACGGGGCGTGTCCCGTCCGACCCGGTCGCGGCTCATTAGTCAAATTGTAAAATTTACATTGCAAAATGGTCCCCGCGAAAACTGCCAACGCCAGTAATTTTTACTACGCTGTTTATTTGTTTTGTGAATTCGAATTATTTCGCGACTGAGCTCTGCGAAATGTTTGCATACGAGTTTATTTTACATTGCTTGTATTAACAAATATTAATATTCAATAAAACGAACACCATAATTGGCTTTACATAATAATATACATTTAACACAAAAATGGATATTTAGCTTAAAATTTAATATATTAGGTAAAGCGGAAAGTAATGATAATTTTTAAAGGGCAATTTTGTAATTAATTTGCCGCCGGCTGTGGTCGAGTTAACACGTAAGATTTGATCTTATTTTGTAGCTCTTTTGGTCTACTTTTGTTAATACTCAGAAGGTTTTTTTTTTACCCTATAGAAAAAATGTCAAGGCCAGAAATCGAAGAGACCGTTTTGCGTTATAAAATGCTATTTTTGTTCGATCAAGGAAAGAAAGCAAAAGAAGCCACTCAGATCATCTAGCTGGGGGGGAAATTTATGGAGACGTATTGCATCTTCAAAAAATGTCACAGATGGTTTAGAAAATTTAAAAGTGGTGATAGGGGGTTGAAAAACGCCTCAAATCGGGAAGACCTATAAAATTAGACGATGACGTGTTAAAATCAGCAGTGGAAGCGGATCCCCGAAAAACCATCAAAGAATTGTCAGAGGTGCTTGGCTTTCCCTTAATAATACAATTTTTAATTTATTTGACGGTATCGAAAATCACATTGAATCATTCTTTAACGAAAAACCTGCAGAGTTTTACAGGAAAGGAATTGAAAAGCTGCCTGATCGTTGGAGAAAAGTAATAGAAAACAATAGAAATTATTTTACTGATTAAAATTGTATATATATTTTTTTAAAAAACTTTTTGTATGTGAAAAAAAAATTATCATTACTTTCCGCTTTACCTAATATTATGTAAAGCGGAAAGAAATGACATATTTTTATATTTCACGTCGTTCGAAGAGGGTCTATTTATTTATTATGGAAAATAAACCACAAGCATTTCAAGTCAAGTCTGAGATGGATTATTCTAAGAATAAATATAGTTATTTTATATATAAAATTCTCGCGGTACGTGTCAACTAATACATTTCACTCGCACTTAGGACATCGTATCGGATGCGAGCGAGAAAAAACATTGCGCCCATGGCAACAGAATTGAATATTGTAAAAAAGGTCAATGATTATTTATAATATTTATTTTTTAGACTTTTTTTGACAAATACAAAAAGATTGTGACAAGTCCTACATTATATTAAAAAAGTTATTCGAGAAAATCAAACACTTGGGGTCTCAAATAGATCGCATCGGCACGGCTAGGTTAAATGGATTTTTTTAATACATATAAGGACGTTAAAAATGGACTAAATGAGTATTTTGCATCCAGACCTCTAATTTTTATTTATAAGCGAGGCATTCAAATGTTGCCAGATATATGGAAAAAGGTATTATCGGCTGATGGATCAAATGGAAATCAAACACTTAGTGTCCCAAATATGGTCGCCTCGGTTAGGTATTGTTTTATTCAATATTTTCTGTTGTTATCTATGAACCTCATCCATTAAAATACGACTCCGAATGATTTTGGACTTGTTCAACATTTACTTTTTATCTTAAAGGAAATGTTTTATCAATTTTTAGGTTGATATTCCAAAGGTGCAACAAATTATGAAATTCTATTCTCATTTTAACGATTATTTTAAGCAGTACTTCCTTTAATCTTAGGAATTGGGCACAATACACATCTGCTGTAACAGTCTGGCTAGGTTTTAGTAATTTAAAGTGAATTAAAAACCCCACCAAATACAAAAGGAGTACCTTTTTTAGTTAATGATGACCCAGGGGTAGACACAAGTAACTGATTGTGTGAAAGTCATTGTTTTTTATTCTGGTATTAATGTAGAGGACCCACTTTTCATCCCCAGTAACAATTCAGTTTCATATCTAAATAGTAAAGATAACAATATGGTCTGAGAAATCGCACTCAAAGTCCTTTTTAGATTTTTTTCATACGTTTTAAATTTATTTATCACTGCTGACTATGAGCAACCTAGTACTTGTAACAATTTCTTGACTGATTTAGCGGATCGAACTCCACTAATTAATGTAAAATTGTCATCATCAATTTTAAGAGGTCTGATTTTGGTCAGTCTTTCCACCCTTTGAAACCATCTATAGTACCGTCCAAAATTCAAGAAATCTCCATAGATATAGCAAATAGTCTGGGTAACTTCATTTGATCATTTATCAAATATAAACGGCATAAAATATTATAAATGCGTTCAAACTTTGGCCGTTATAATTTTTACTATGGACTAAAATAAAAAAAATGCCAAAACATAAATATCATTAACCGAGCTCCATAGCGACACCAACATCAACGTTTTCGAGAAACTGATATCAAAGTAACGCAACAAAAAAATGACATATCTTTTCGCTTTACAACATCAATTATCAATTATCATTTTTTTAAATGTTTTAAGCATTTAAATTTAAAATAAAATATAGCAAAAGCCATTTTGTGGCTAATTGAAATACTTCTTGTGAATATAAAACAAAATATTAATTAATTTCGAAGTTTACATAATACAAAAGTTCAAATGGTAGAGAGGATATGGCCGACATCCCTCTTCGGATTAGCCTATGACATCGGAACTTGTTACGAATTCGCATATAATCCATATTTTACCATTGTTGGTTTTGCATTTTTATTCATTTTAGCTCTAATACGAGCTGTTATTAAACTCAATAATATATATTTAAAATATCTACTAATAACTTTCGGTATTTTCAATTAAATATAGAATTTTATATGCGAATAATTAAACTTTTACGTCCTCTTTTCAAGAGAATCGGTCAAATTTTAATCACGTTTACGTAACTGAAACATCAAAGTATTTTTTTTTATAAAAATATATGACACGACTTATTTATAAATTGAAAATCGAGAGCTAATAATAATAAAAATATAATGAAACGATAGGATCATTTTATTTGTCAGAATTCGTATATATTTTCCGGGGAAAAACAAAAAAATATCTCCTCTTTGCATTAGCGAGTGTTTTCGCAATAATCTAATCTGCTGAATTTTGATGGGATATTGCAAAAAAAAAAATTAATGAGAAAAACGTTTTGTTTTCGACGGTGGGCGGTCGACCGCTCGCCCCAGAACGGCGTAAGCGACAATGGGCATGCTGAATATTTTAGCCTTTTGGGATTTGATGTCCTTATGAGACACGGGCCGCTCTGTCACCGATAAATTTCTTTTTATAGGACGCACTATACTGCCCAAATTTATGGTTGTACACGTACCACTACAATTTATTACCTTTTAAAGGACAAACTACCAAGCAGCAATACTGTAATTATAGGAAGTTCGACCGGAAGCCAATGTAATCATCTGCGATGCTTTTCGGCCATAAGCAATCACTTAGGTCGACTCAGATCCGAATACAAAAAAAATCATGAACGCATAAAATATAATAACAAAGTTGCCCCATTGATATAAACATTTCAATGGAACATGCCCGACAATTACATTGTTAAGTATATATTTATACATATATAATTATAAAAAGATTTTTTATATAATAATTTAATTTTATATTTACTTTAAAATTTAATTGAATCAGTTTTAATACATTTTTTCCGGGTTTATCGCTATCATTGTTTTATTTCCGCAGATTTATACTCAGTTCCTAGCCGTTGAATTTAAAGTAGGTTAATGGGCGGTTGGTTTATATACTTTACTCATCCATAGAATTTCCCATTCGTTAACCATATATTTCTATTGAAATAAAACAAATTTTCCGAAACTATTACGTTTTGAATGACAACAATCTGCGAACTATGTCTATCAGTTTAGATTTATAGTAATAAATGAAATACATTAGAGAAATAAACGGAATAAAATTTTGCAATTACTTAAAAGCGTCATTGAATAATATATTTCCATCGAGTAAACGAAACTTATAATTAAAATGTTTTAATATTATCATAATACTATTTTCGTATGTATGTATTATTATTTAAAATTAACATATTTAATATTACAATTAATTAAGAAAAAAAATTAAACATTGTATAAATATACGAGTTTCTATAAATGATTTTTCCTTTATTTCCACTTGAAAAAAAACCCGTTAATAATTAAAAAAAATCTCTGAAGATTTTAATGGCGGAAGTCGTAGGTCGGTCGCGTCATTCAGTTGCTCTGCTTTGATATTTCTTTATGAAAATGTATTTTTTCGTGAAAAATATTGTTGTCAAAAGTGTAATATACTAATGGCTCGTAATGGAAAAACAATCTGAAAAACCGGGGCTACTAAAAGCGGAAGTGTGTCGGCCGTGATGGGACAGAAGAGAGGAAGTTGTGCTGCATCCGGATTTTGTCTGGCGATGATAGAGATTCATTAATGAAACGGCACGCCGGCTCTAATGTCCTCAGCTTCTTTCGGAAAAGCAACGAGGAATAATTTATGTCCTTTGTCAACGGCGCGGAGAGCTTTCAGCATATTAATCAGGATGCATCTCTGCAATTGAATACGTTTACTCACTGAATCGACCGAGAAATTTCATCAGAGAATACTTGAAATTCTGCTCTCAGAGCCGCCATCGAGAGTGATTAAATGCTAATTTAATCGATTACTTTGAAAATCTGATATTATCTGAATCCTTACATAATGCTTTTATGTTTTTTTTTTCTAAATATTTCCAGCGCAAAATTTTATTTTTGTATAATAGCGAACGGGAATTTTTAAAGGGGAGAAAAAATCAAATTGTGGTAGAATATTCTGGAAGATATTTGCATCTGAAAGACGTATTCAACTGGCTCAAATTCTGAATCGTTTCAGACCCCATCGCGAAAGATAAAAATATAATAAAAAGTCGTTATAACCACAGAATCGCATATTCAATGGACGACCATTAAAAATAATTTCAGCTTTCAATAACGATTGTATGAAATTAACATTAAAATAATGATTTATTTGCAAAAAATTAAAAAAAAAACACATATTACTATATCAATTATTAACTATATATTTTCACTCGATAGCTAGCTAATTTATTCCAATAGTAATATTAACATGCCATTTGCATAATAATCTTTTGATTTGGATGAAAAATGGATATCGCGACCCGTTTTCAGTTCTCCATATTATTCTGTATAAAAAGTGGTGCATTGATCTAAAACATGGTAATCTAATAGAGCAAGAATATAATAGGTGAATATAATTACATTATATTAATTTATCCTGAGTATTTTTTAGTTATATGAGGTTTCGCATCATCGTGTTAAAAAAATATGTTTTCTCTATTGAATATCCCGGGTTTTAATAGGATTGTATCGTTAGTGTCTTGTCATATTTAAGAATTTTATAATGAATAATTCCTTTACAATCCCACCATACGAATAAAAAGATCTTTTTGACTGTTAGGTTCAGTTTCGACATTCCCAGTAGTACCTGTCCTTTAAAAAGCCACTACTTTTGCAATATTGGTTCGAATAATTAACCCACTTTTCATCCCCCATCACAAGTTAATCAAAACCTAATATTACAATCAATCCTCATCATTCCATCAAAATTTGTTTAACTTTAATCCGTAACACTTAATATTCTACTTTCACTACCACTCACTTTAACTCATTGCCTACGGGGGTCGTGGATTCCACGTCAAAAGCGCTTTTGTGTATGTCCGGGGCGCGCATATCACACGCTAGCCGACACTACGCGTTTGATCAGCTGTAACTTTTACAACGTTTTGATTTTTCAAATATGTTTTTTTGGTTAGATACTTGATAGTTGTAGCAATACAAATTCAGACCTAGATTTTGGGCAAATGCGGCAAGTGCATATAAAACCATTTATTCGAAATATTTTATGGCTCTTTTTCAAGAAGGCGTGTCTTTAGAAATTGCCGACTTTTGTCGACAGCTGTTTAATGTTTAATATTTACACTAAAATGAACGAATCTATTTATAACACTGTAACATTTTGTTTATTTGAAATATGATCTTATTGCTAGGATACTCAGTTTTATTTTTGATGAATAAATTCTTGATGATGTAATATCGTAATTGTTCTCTTTTATTGACGTACCTCAACTGTTGTGGATAATACTTTTGAATTGCTTATCCTAAAGACCCAACGGCTAATGATCTTAAAATTTCATACGCAATCCTTCTATATAAATATTCAAAATTCCACAATCAGAAGACCACGTTTAAACCTTGTTTTATAAAAAAATAAATCCGGCCCGTTTCCAAAAAGATTAATATAAGAGTTATGCATTTTTGTTTGTACAAAACGACGTTTCACCAAATTTCCGCGAATTGATATGTTTGACCGCGATTTGACCCTTATGTAATGTATTAAGGTTTATTTTGTTAAGTTGTGCTTTAGCTATCTTCTAACCAATAATAAAATAAATACGTATAAACAGATCGACAAACAAAACACAATTGACCATTGAATAGGACGATATCAAAAAACGACATTTTCTTCGGGTACCCCAAACATTTTGAGTCACGTGCTGGATTCGAAATAAAATTTCCACGTAGTTCAAATGCTTATGTTTATGATGCGGAGGAATAATTCATACGCATACGCTTACCCAATAGCCGCACGGTTTATATTATAACAATAAAGCTCATTTTTTACATTTTATGATAAGATAACCTGACCCATTTGCTAATACGAGGGATATTTTTTAATATATTTTATAACAATAGCCCGGCATTTCGAGGGCTTTTCCATTGTAATTTTCCCACAATGGCCATCTTCTAGCAGTATTGATTGTTCCTATTTCGGGAGTATTTCAATATAAACACATTACCGTACACATTTTGGAATAATATTATTAAAACAAATATTCCGCCAACTCAACTGGTGGGAGGGGAGTCCATTGGACACGTTGAGCCCAGTCAGCTCGGCGCACACACGCGCACATCGATTTTATCGGAGGAAAAGAGTTTCGGCGAAATCTATTTTTGCCATTGGGCCCATATACGGCTGTAATTCGTTGCCTCATAGACTAAGTCCCATAAATCCTTGGGTAGCGGCCAAAGATTCGAACAAATAAATTGACGGGTTGAGCGGTCCACGCCTCCGCCACTTTTTATGTAAAATTTAGCAAAACATGTAACGTGGGTGTCCAGAATTGGCCTCTTTTTTCTCGTTCGATTGTGCCGACGAAAGAAATGGCGTATTCTTCTCCGGCGTCGACCCCGAAATAAAAAAAAGTTGGTTATCGTTTTCACGATTTTCATAGAGAGAGAGAAATCGCGGGATTGTTGGCCCCCAAATTGATAATAAATTTATCTTTTATAAATAATTCGATTCGAACGAACCGCGGTCGCAGACTCACTCTCCCTGTCTACGAATTTCTTTGTTTAATGGATTCTATCGCAACGGTCTACTTCACACGTTTCTAATCTATATTTTAGACATAAAAAAATCATACAAATAAAATTTATATACATATATTTAAATTGTAACGTATCAAATCTGATAAATATTAACAACGTGAAAAATATTAGACTCTTATACATTGGCGGGTAAAATATTTGGGGGTGCTGCGAAATATTATGAATAAATATAAAATGAACAATAATAAAATAAACGACACGTGACTCAAAGAAGCTATGAGTCAGTATAACTGTGCTACAGTGAGTGAGTATGACTGTATCGAGTCGCAGCGCGACACGGCGCTTAGCGGTGACACCCTCCCCCCGAACTCCGCTACCGGCCCTCATGCGTCCAATACACGACGCCGGGAGCGCTGACAAACAGGCAGCGCTCTTGCTCTAACCGGAGCAACACTGCCCGCGTAGGCATCGACCGGATTAATAATTATATTTATATGTTCGTATACATAAAACATAATCAATAGACACATACATAGTTTTCCTTAATTTGCTTGGGAGTGCTACAGCTCCGCAATGTATATGGACGAGATGCCCCTGCTTATATATAAATAAATAGTTTTTGTTTATTCATTTATCCGTGTGTATTTTACGATTCGTTGTACGAGATAAACGAATATTTATTATTTGATTTTTTTGATAATATAATAATCAACGTTTCTATAGTGCCGGGGACGTTATAGAAACCAGTCCTATATAAGACAAGGTTGGGTTAAGATTTATTTTGTAAATTGAATGAAATCAATACATTATTAGATTTTCCATTCACACATTCTCATACATTCATATATTTTCATATATGTAATTTAACCTTGAAAAATTTAACGTTATATAAAAAACAGCGACCTAGAAGGAATAATTATAGGAGGGACTGTCGCACATGCCGCTCTATAGCATAAAGCGCTATACGAGGGATGACTGTACCGACTAATAAATACAAAAATGCAACTCTTACCAAGAAATGTTGCTAATTAAATGAGCAGTGAATAGTAGCTGTTTTCTCGTACATACCTGTAATTAAAAGAAATACATTTGTATAAGTTTGTTTTAATAATTATTACCTGAAAAATAATAGTTTCAGTAATATATTTATTTACATTGTAAATTGAGCGAATGT
Source organism: Philopotamus ludificatus (assembly GCA_022495035.1). NCBI lineage: Eukaryota > Metazoa > Arthropoda > Insecta > Trichoptera > Philopotamidae > Philopotamus > Philopotamus ludificatus. The sequence goes on from JAGXCT010034591.1 coordinate 67,830, forward strand.
GAATAGTAAGTGTGGTTTTAAAAATAGTATTGACGTCGAATAAAAGTTTTCGGGCGAGTGTTTCAGCTTTCAAAGAATCTCATAAAAGTTTTCCCGGGGATTTAAGCACTCGAGTGACTACCGTTGTCTTTACATATCTGGCCGCCATTATGGGTAAGTCTCCCGGGCGTGAAAGGGTTAATAAATTATCGGAAATTGGCGTGCAAGATTTGGCCGCGATATTTCGGATCGTCAGAGACGGTTTCCAGAAACAATGTCTGTAAATCTTTCGGCGGAAGATGGAGTGCGAGCAGAGTATCGGCGATGGGCGAGGGGCGGGGGCGGGGGTGGGTTGTTTTCGGCAAAGGAGTCCGCGGAGAGTAATAACGAGGGAGGCTTTGAGGGTTTGTTGTTATTAAGGAACTTGATTACATCGGGGAACCATAAATTGTTGCGGTCAAATAAGCATCTGCAGGCTGGCGAGGCGTGGAGGCCGTCTGGACCTTTGTCCCTCCAGGAAACGGAAGTTGGACTCATCTGTTTTATCAATTTGTAAAGGCGTGTGGTCAGGGTACCGGATATTTCCTTTCCTCCGCGAATTTTACGAGGCTATTTATTTAAAATTTAGCTTTAAATTGGATTTCCATCCAAAAATACGTATGTGACAAAATTAATGCCTAACATTTTTCATTTTGTTAATAATAAAATGTATAAAAAAATTAGATTTTATCACAAAAAATAGTTTTCTACATCCATAATTCTATAAAGTTACGTTTTCTATATAGTATACGTTTTACAAAATGTTCCCACGTATATGAAAACATTGATTTTATATTATATTTGAAGACGCATTCTGGACAAAAAGTTTCACAGTTCGTTATAAATAAATAAAAATTAATAGCCAACTCTCCTATAGCGCCGAGATAGGAGCCACATTACAGAAACCCGCCTTATATAAGACTATACAAGACTATGCAACTATACAAAATTTGGGGCTAGGTTTTTTAAATTGTATTTAGTAAATTGATCGAAAATTTGCATAAAATGTATTTTAATTCACATATTTTAAATGACCTTGTTCTATTTTTAGTTTGTTATACAAAATATGCGCGCGTGTATATTTTGTTGTCTGTATTTAGATTTACATTTTTTACAATACGTTTTGTAGGTTTAACGGCGTTCTAGTAGGAAGCACTATAGGAGGTATTGCCGCACACGCCGCTCTATAGCAATCGACGCTATACAAGGGTTGATTGTATTTAAAATAATGTCAAATTGTATTTTGATTTTTTAACCAAATATTTTTTGTTATAAAACACCAAAATATTGTAACTTTTATAACTTAGAACAAAACTAATTAATATTTCATCTTCATTCTAATTGAATTTTTTCTTTCATAGTTATGAATTATTCAATTTCTAAGGTTCTAATTGATTAATATTGATTAAAAATAATTATTTTTTCTTAATCGATCCGCCACGGTGTCTCGAAAACAACCGCGCCGTCCGAAGGTGGTCTATGTATAATAGAAAATAGACCCCAAGCATTTCAAAACAGGATATTGATGAATTCTTCATCAATATCTTGGATTATTCTAAGAATAAAAACGGATATTCATGATATACTTCATAATTTGGTTGGTATTTTAGATTTTTCTACTAATAACTATAACGCGCAAATGACACCCACACTCTTCGATGTCTCATCCGAAGACTGAGTACACGCCGCCGACAGAGTTCTCGCGGCACGTGCCACTAGTACGTTTCACTTGTATTGTACCTGCGTGCGAGCGAGAATAAACATCGCGTCCGTGGCAACAGAAGCGAATATTGTTGTTTTTATTATTTTTTCCAATTGCAGACAATAAAGGTCAATGATTATTTAGAGTTTTTAGACAAATGCAAAAAGTTTGTGACATGTAGGATTTATATTAAAAAAGGTTCATAAGAAGTGCCCCATTAATTTAAGGATGAAGAGTCTTGATACATATTTTTTTAATTGGGGGGTAGTGGGCTGTTAGACTCAAACAGTGAATGTTTACAGGCAGCTTATGATTTTTTTTTCTTAAATAATTATATGGATCGTGTTATTGAGTGGTTGTATTAAAATACTATTTGCTTTACTAATATTTATATTGGAATAGTAAAGCAATATCGAAACCAATCCGAGTATGTACTACATATTATATATCTAAGATAATAATATCTAGAGAACGATCTCATATTGAATGATAATAACCCACACACAACTTCCGCAAAGTTTTATAGTTGTCGAGTATCAAAGTATCGTAAATTATGTTTCAGATGAAAATTAGAGTTCGTGCCAACCCACCAGGCTTCATTATAACATTTACTTATTGAAAAAACTTTCAGTACCGAATTAACTGCCAGTAAAATGTTTAGTATCAGCAACAAGTTTTACTAATAAACCCCTAATTGGCCATAACAGAGTACATAATACCCACTACTAATATTCTATTGTTTATAAACGAAATTAACGTATGTAATGTGAACAACCGGCGTGTTTTAACCAAAAATGAACGAAATATACCTTCGTTTATTATGGGGGAATTATAAAATATCTCGACGGCAACGATCGCTGAAGCCGTCCCACCTCTGCAGAATAATGTGCTAATTAACAATATGTAATTCTAATAATATCCGCCGTGAAATAATTGGCCCAAGTTTGGGCCGTATATTAAATAACTTGCCCCCCCGTCTTTATCTCGGTTATTATGCCAACTATTTATTAACTTTGCTAGAATAATGCCGGCGCCGAAGAGCGGCTCAACTTGGCAACTATCTATTCGAGAATTTCCATTATCCCGTCGTATTCAATATTGAATTTCAAAGTTGCAATTACACACTGGATTCTTGTCTCTGCAATCCATTGACTGGCTGCAGGAAAATTTTCGGCAAGTATGCTAACGACTTTAATCCTGGCAAACCGGAACGTCGACGAACAATTTTAAAGTTTTCCGTATGTGGGACGAAACGGAGAATTCCTATTCATTCGAAAACCTGGCTTTGTTATCCATGTCGCATCGGCTCCAAGTCTTAACCGGGAAATTGAGATCCACCTTGAGAAACGACCGAGAATAATATATCACATACGAAAATTTATCTAGCCAGAATAATCCTTATTCAGTTAACAAATTAATTGACTCTAAATTTGTATCAAATCTTGAGAAGAATTCTAAAATGTAAAAGTACAAACAGTCGATAATTTATAGTTAAAAATAACTATTTATAGATTAAGATTCTTTTCACTAAAACCCGTGTACAAACGTAATAGAATTCATAGAAAAATTGGAGATTGTTTCGTGAATTAGAAAAAAACCATGTTATTTTACTAAGAACAATATTATGGTAAACGTATGGTAAACGTATGGTAAACGTATTTTAATTAGAAAAAAAAATACTAACGAAAACAGTGAGTAGAAGATATCAATTTTAGTCTTGACAATCATTAAAAAATACATTCTGAGCAAACTGTTAACGAAGAGTTGTGAATGAATGATATATAACAGATTTAGATAGTTGTAATATAAAAAAGAAATTTAAATGTATTAGATTAAGAAGGAAATCGCAGTATTTGCAAGAAAATTGTAAAATTCAGCAACCCTTTTGGATGCTAAAATACGATATATTGTATTTTAATAGTTAGGCGAAAATTAACAAATACGACGCATCCGTGCTGACGGTGACTGTTCGATAACAGGATATTTTAATATCCTGCAGAAGACACCAATCATTGCCAGGATATTAATTAACACTCCGGTGACGTAGCGTATTACGGCATCAATATGTATTTTTTTTATTTAAAAATACTTTTTTAATTACAAATCCTACATGTCGCAAACTTTTCATGCTTGTCAAAAAAAGTCTAAAGGATAAATATTATAAATAATCATTGTTTTTTATTATCTGCAATTGCGAAAAATAAATAAAAAAACAATATTCGTTGCTGTTGTCTTGCGCGCGAATGTTTTTTCTCGCTCGCATCCGGTACGATGTGCCGAGTGCGAGTTAAACGTGCGCGTGACACGTGCTACGAGAGATCAGTCTACAGTGAGGTATCGCGGAGAGCGTTGTCATTTACGCGTCATAGTAAAAAAAAATAATACAAAATTTTTCACAATTGCCACAACGGTTTATTTAAATTCAGGAAAGTTATGGTCAAAAAAATATAAAAATAGTATGGTATCTATAATATAATATGGTACTTAACATTTATATGAGGTTTAGCGAAAATAAATCAATTAATTTACATAGAAACGTTCAAAATCAGTATGTACGCGGTAGAGAGAATCTTTAGCAACTTTGTATACTTAGTTCTATTAAGTCTATAGCCGACAAAGCTGCAAGACTACAGCTGACATCAGCATGCATTGCATGCTACTCTTGTACAAACAGGGTTTCAATGCCTTCAATGCTATTCAAAGACTCGTGGAGATTAATTAAATTCTCGCAGTTTCAGTTGTCAATTTTGGTATTGAAAACTTAAATCGGGCAACAGAAAAGCTATAAATCAAGAAGACTTTCAAATTTGGAGGATGATCCCCTGAATACCTTTATTGAATTAAATCGAGGAATTATTAGAAAGACTCATAACACAAGAACATTTAAAATGCATTGAGAATGTGAATATTATAGGTATTTGATATATTGTATTTTTCATCATGACTAGAAACTCGTGATAAAACTCAGAAGCTGAATTTGGAAGTTTTGCCTTACCATCATTATTCACCCGTTTTGATTACTATTAGTGGCGCAGTAAAAAAAAAATCACAAATGCAAAGGTGGCCTGAGAGCGACCTCCCTTATTTTTTTAAAATTTAAATTTCAAAATATAATAAAGTCCCATACAATTTATTTTATAACCATTTAAAGCATTTAAAGCTACCAACTAGTAAAAAATGAATTTTTAGTGCGGATAATCTTGCCTAAGAGAAGTAGCCGCGCAACGAGATAATTTTATGACTGATTATTTATCATTATATATCATATGTTAATTATTGATATTTGACAGAAAACTGAAAATCTGGCTTATGAAAAGTATATGAAAACACATAATGAAAATATTTTGTCGGCTATCATCAATAAATACGTTTATTTTGCAATGCAATGTATTGGAAGCATTAATTTGTATTGCTAATCTTGGCATTATAAATATTTAGTATGTTTAAGAAAAGTTCAGGGCCTCTCTGTGATGCCGAAGGCTTTGATGCCTTGTATCTATGATCTTCAGATCAACGGAACATACCTTGCAGTCAACCCTCCTATAGCGCTTTCCACTATAAGCTGAATATGGGGCAGTACTTCTACAAAATAAGTCAAATGACATATTTTGTTGAATACATTTCCGCGTGAAAACCAATTAACTTTGATTGTCAACAAAATATAGGCGCGCGTGAACAAACTAAAAATAAAATTACTGTCCACTTTAGTCGAATGTATGAGTTATTCTCATTATATATATTTTTTAAAATGAAATTAAGTAGCATCTATAAAGTTTGATCTGATATCCGATTAAATAATTTTAGTTTAATTTAATTAATAATCAATTCGTCTGCCCCACGGAATGGAAAAGGTTAAAATGTGTGAATGGAAATGTTTAATGTATTGATTTCTTTGTATTTATTGTTATTATTAATTCTAAATACAATTAATAACAACCTTAACCCAAATTGTGTATGCCCCTAGTCTTCTATATGGCGGACTTCTATAGCGTGGTCTCTATCTCGGCGCTATAAACCTTATTGACTATAGTAATTTAAATCCGAACTAGACTAGCTAGTTTTTCTTTAAAGGGCTTAGAATATTTACAAAAACGCAGAGAAGGAAGGAAATTGTATTTTATTATCTGCATTAATAATTAAAAAAATCTTTTCGGTATATCTATATTACATAAACATTTGGATGTTTGATAATACAGTTAAACCCCCACTAACACTAAAATCGGGACCGCGTAAATTGGAGTCGGTTATTGGGGGTATAGTCTGGCGCGTGTCGAACACACAAACACTAACCAACGTTTGACTTTATACACCGCACAGACGTGTGTGTGCAGCCGAACCCGTGTCAAATGAATAGTCGGCCTTGTATGTATTCGTCGACCGTCGACCGTCGGCGTGTATGCGACCGCGCAAGTTGGGGTATAGGCTGCGAATATTTCAATCGCGTTATTCGGACTAGTTTAATAGATGGTTCCACTGTACATTAATCTATCTGCTCCATCTTTGATAATTTTGGAGGATATTATTATATCTTTTATGCAGGCTCAGCATTCAAAGGGTTAAAAATTATCAAAGGCTAAATCAGTTAATGTTTCATTCATAAATTATACTCGAGGCTTTCGCTTAATAATAAAATAGTAAAAGCTTTATATATGTAATTGATGGATTGAACAGTATGCTTATTAAAATGGTAATCGAATCATCCTTGGCAATAAATCGAACAGCAGTTTACAAGCCACTCTCAACCCGAGTGTACCAATTTAACGAGACATGCAATTTGGCTTTGTCCAGCCAGCTTGTAAATTCGATCGAAACGTATGTTTGGCTTCCAGAATCGATTGCGTAATTTCCTCGGGTTTCCATTAATTTTCGTCGGCGCCGATAGTTAAGCGGCGTCGTGCCGCGTCGACCTGCGATTTAACACAGTCGACGAATTGCAAATGTCGGAAACCGATGTACTCCGGGACAAGTTTACAAGTGACAATCCTACGGGGTAACGCGATTACCGGCAACAACAAATTGTTAGCCCGGGGCTCCGGCCCCCACGTGCCGGCTCCGCGTCCCATTAGCGACATTGTCGACTCGCTTGAATATCAAATAATTTAACATTCAGCCGGCGTGTGTACAGACTCTTGTCGTTGTATTGATTTCGCATCTGCCCAGATTAAATATTTCAAATTAAAACGGGCATTAAATCCGTAATCGACTAGAAAATATATTTTGCATATTAAATTTTGGGACAGATTACAAATTGCTTTTATTTAAATTTGCCTCATCCAGCAAAGGTAAACGCTGATCTCTGAAAATTATTTCAGCTATAAATCAGTTTTATATCTAAAATATTAGAAGTGTCACGAGTAAAAAAACGGTTTTATAATATCAGTCGTAAAATTAATTTAAATAAAAATGTTCGAAAACAAACTCAGAATAAATCATTTTTTTACAATAACTCATCTGCAGTCTGCGAATCACTTTTGCACATATTTCAATTTAATATTCAATATATTTAAACATTAATCACAAACTACACTAACACCTAATACAGCAGAAAACACAGTTATTTCTTTAAAAAAATTAAGTAAGATTCGCATTATTGCAGTTTTCAATGCGTATAATTACAATTTATTTTCCATGTTAATTCAAATAGAAAGGGCGTTGGAATGGGGTAGATGTGAAAAGGTCAGACGATATTTGCATAACAGATAAACCAAGCTTAAATTCTTGAGTATGAAAATTATAATAGAAACTGAAATTTTATGCGTGATATTATCATTTATATATTTTTTTATTATTTCCATGAATATGTATATATTTAAAATAATTGCTAAAAGCAGCACTTCCGCTTATATTTACAATAGGAATCGCATTAATAATAATTTATGCTATGAAGATCATTGAATGGCCGCCATGAATCTTACAGAAGTTGGAAACGCACACATCATAAGAACCAATTAGTGTCAATCCGGATTATTCGCACCTCAGTTGTATTTATTCATCCGCGACACAAATACTACGTATTTCAAAATGTAAAACGGAAATAAAATCGTTAGTGCGCTCTCTGAAAAATGAAATTCTATTGAAACTTTTTATTAATCCGACAGTTGATATTTTGTCACTGACACTTTAGAGTGAGAATATTTCAGCATCAGTGTTACATATGTCGCACGAAAATAGAATGAAATAAAATCCAAAATGACGCACATAGAAACGCGGCTTTATTAGTTCGGTATTGCCATATACAAACTATAATAATAAAAGGAAATGTGTGTTTCAAAATTTTCTAGCTGTTTTATGATGATCGTAAAAGTTGCGAAAAAGGATATCGGAACCAAGGACTCCACCCGCACAAAATGGCCGCGCAATATTTGACAATGTCTAAAAATATATATTTAATATGTGTACAGTGTTGTATCAACAACGCTCATAAAGTTGGAATATATATATAATAATATTTTATCTTAAATATTTAATAATACATTTTTAATACGAATTTGCTTGAATTGAGGCGAAACAAAAAAACAAACGGCAGTATAGCTCATAAATCATTAGACGACAAGAGAAAATTGTTCTCTTGACGACAAGCCATCCGTCACGGCGGCTCGGAAACAACTGCATCGTCCGAGGGGGGTCTATCAGAGACCCCAAGCATTTCATGTACTACTGAGTCGCACGTGTCAATTGCACGTTTCACTCGAACTTGGCGCATAGTACCGGATGCGAGCGAGAAAAAACATAGCGCCCGTGGCAACAGAAGTGAATATTGCTTTTTTTCCCCCATAAACGCATAGTAAAAGGCGATGTTAATTTATAATATTTATGCTTTAGACTCTTTTAGACAAATACAAAAAGTTGACATGATTTGATTTGATGACGTGATTACATTAAAAAAGTTATTCGAGAAAAATAAAGAAACTTGGGGTCCCCAATATCGGCTAGTTTAACCGTTATGAGTATTTACATAATTTTGTCCTTTACACAAAAATATAGCCGAAGCGCAATGTGTCGCCAGCGTTTGCAGTGAGTCAGCAGTTGTCACGCCGATGTGACAATAGCGTTAATAGGCGGTATCTTGTAGATTGATTGTAGGTTTCAAGATCTTCTTCCTTTTATGCACATACCCATACAAGCGGAGTTTGTTCTCTCGGATATTCTCCTTCATGTTAGTAGTGCTTTTTTGGACTTTATCCTTCTGATTGATATCAATCATTCATCAACCATCTTCGCAAAATGGAGATCTACTACGAATGTAAAAAAAGAGTAATACCAATCGAATTTCGATCTAAGATGTGCAAATTAAATCATAACGAGGTTTGAGAAAATATTTTTCTATTACTCATCCAGATGCTAGGTGTTCTTCGTCCTTTTGTATGGAGTAGAGGCGTGGAAGCTCACAGAAAAAGCGATCAAATGCCTAAAAGGTTTTGAAGGCCGAAATCCAACAGAAAAAATAATGTTTTGTGTTAGATGGGATTGCAAGGGTATTATTTATGTTTAACTTTCAAACAATTAAGAAAATTAAACATCGCCCTTGAAAATATAGAGTCATTGCGACAACTAATTATCTAATTATCATAAAAACCTTCGTTTTAAGCCATCATTGGCTTAAAAGTCCAATGGCATTATTACATAGATCTTCGATATAAGATTTAGTTCGGTCCATTTAGTAAAATTTAAATGAAGAGATGATTTCTAAGCAATCTGTGAATAACTGAGTATACTACGAAGAGGATAAGTTCATGTAAAAATATCTAATGGAGATATTTTTGAACCTCAGGTATCAGACCAAATGGTAGAACCCACGCATTTATTTATCAATGGATCTTGAGCTCTCTTTGTATCACATGTGTATGAAAATAGCGTACTGATTCAATAAGAGAATCTAATACCGGGGCAAGAATCCTCAACACAAAAGAAGTTAACATATAGTGGAAACGAAAATAGAGACGGAAGTATCCGCAAATTCTTCGCATGGAGAGGTGGGTATGCAGTATGTGTCGAGTCCAGACAATCCATGCAAGAAAAGCATTAACCCTCGGCATCGACTGTGTCAAAGAACTCTTCGCCGTTCTATCGCACGATGTCCCCACTTATCCACGAATAAGTGCGGAATGGAAAATCCGGCAGAGGATCGCAAGTGCTCAAAACGAGTTATGACATTTTGACACGGGCCCCCGCCCCCACCCCCCACAGTGTCACCGGCACAAGTCGCGTTCGAATCCATTGCTGTTTTCACTGATGCGGATTTAATGGCCACACGTCGTCGTCAATAGCGAGGGGTGCGGGAGGGATTTATTGTATCGGCTCGGAAGAGCCTAACTGCCCATTAAGCATAACCGTAATGGACACACGTGATTTTTATTGGCCCAGTCACTGTACACGCGGGGCGAATCGACGGGTATCGATCGACGGGGAGCCTCTGGGGGGCGGCGCCCCCACCGGGGGGTCCCCGTCGCCCCCCGTCGACATCCTATTTCAGCATCACGGCCTGCCTCGCCCAATCCGCGACCTATGCAAATGTGCTTCTGAGTATAACGTAATGAATATGGTTGCCATGGCGCTCACTTGCCCCCAAGATGCTGCCGCTCCATAATCTCCTTTTACACCGGGTGCATTCTAGTGACATCAATACTGGATTGAGAGGATTTGAATAAATTTTCATTGACATTTGTGTTTTTTAACATCAAATTAAGAAGCGCATATTATATAATGAGCTTTCATTAGAAAATTAGTATGTAGTAAGTCCTCGAATTACGCGATTAATTGTTTCCGAAGGTTTTCAAGTCGAGGAAAGCACAAAATCTAGCATTTTCGGCAAAAAATATGTTTTAACACTCAAGTAAATATTATTTATTGGACAATATTGCACATAACAGAATCTACATACATATATTTATGGACGAACTACTTCAAGTCCAGTATTAATTGTCCATTAGCACTTTGCTTTTCTTCATAAATTAAAATACAGCATGCAATATCATTATTACTATAGTAACTTTTGCAGAGCGTTCAGGATTAGGGTCTTAGGCTTCAAGGCCAGCTAATTCATCCGGGACCATATTTAAATATTCACCCATCATCACAGCTTAGATTGTTCAATTAATTAATTTTTTCGGAAAAAATCTTCTTTTCATCCGTCGTTAATTAAACTAACGAATAAGTTAAGTTCTTTGGTCAAGATCTTGAATAACTACGTCAGCTTCTTCAGTTGGTGTACTACTCTCTTCAACCAATCGGGAGATGAGCTTATTCTACACTCATGGTAGATGAGTCTACTTCAATCCAGTATTCACGCGAATATTTTGAACAACTTTATAAATGTTGTACTCTTTCCAAAATTGGGTTAACGGTTTTCCGTTCTGTCCATCAACAACTCTAAATGTATTTCGTGGATAATACATTTTAAATGTGTGTATTACGCCTTGAATCATTGGTTGAATAATAGAGGTTTTATTCGGAGGAAGAAATATAATTTTCGGATGTCCTGGTGCATTGTCTGACAGCAAAATCTTAAATAGTAGATTATTTTCAAAACATTATTTTTTACCTCTTGATCGAAAAAATCGCGTAAGTCTGAAATCGTGTAAGTCGAGGACTGACTGTCTGATTTAATATGAGAATATTGCGAGCGTTTAAGGGTAGATTTTTTTTGCGCTAAGTGATAACTTATAAATGCCGCTCGAATATTTCGCATTCAAAAATCTCTCCTTATTCTTTATATTCCGATTTAAACTTGTACAATATGAAAGTTTTAATGGGTAAGTCGCATGTTGGCCACATCACATTTTTTAAAGCGTAATACTGCCACAAAAGTTTTAGGAACATAAACTAGCTCGTCTTATTCTAACGCCTTGATTTTTTTATATATCTAGATATAATAATATTAACACATCATATGCGGACCACAAAAAATCAACCATCGACAAAAAGCGGGTCGCAAAAATACTTTTTTTTTATATATAAGAAATAATACAATAATTTTATGAAAAGAAATGTTCACCATTATTTTGTATGACTTGTTTCCATTTGGTGGGTAATTTATTTATTTTCTCCTTAAAAAAAATTCGCTGGTTTTGAATGAAAAAGTTTTCCATTAATATTAACACTTCATCATGACATTGCAATTTTCACAGTTCAGTGGATTTTGTAAACTCTGACGGAGTCAAGTCTCAAGAATGGAGAGAGTGTAGTAGAACTGACCACAAAAGCTTTAAAATTTATCTTACTTCAATTTAGGGCGACTGATCCTTTTTATTGTGTTTACTTGTAACGGTTATAACTAATACTTATTGATATATAATATATAAGATTACTTCTTAAAATTTGATTGATTGTAAAGGAAAGTATTGAGTTTCATTACCCGATCCGACACGGCGGCTCGAAACCAACGGCGTCGCCCGATAGGGTCTTTTCACTATGGAAAATAGACCTCAAGCATCTCAAGTCAGGATAATGATGTCAAGATATTGATGAATTCTTCATCAATATCTTGACTTAAAATGCTAAAAAAATGGATTTTTCTAAGAATAAAAATAGTTATTCATGATATGCTTCATAAT
>JAGXCT010034592.1:0-21737 GCA_022495035.1 Philopotamus ludificatus
AAACGAGTTATTCTAAGAATAAAAATAGTTATTCGTGCTTTATAATTTGGTTGATGTTTTAGATTTTTGCACTAACCAAAATAACGCGTAAGTGACGCGCGAACTCGCGGATGTCCCACCGCGACTGAGGCACTCTCCTGTCTCGTAACATGTAGTTTCAGTCGAACTTGCACATGCGCGATATTTTTCTCGTTCGCATCCGGTACGGAGCGAATAGAAACGCATATTATTGTTTTTATTTTTTTTATTTGTATTCTTTAGACTTTTTTATATAAATACAAACGATTTGTGACACATAGGATTTATATTAAAAGAATTATTCGAGAAAAATCAAAGGCTTGGGGTCCCAAATAGACCCCATCGGCACGACTAGGTTAAAGTGTAAAAACTAAAACAACTTACATACTCTTACATAACCTTTTTAATCCTTGACAAATTTTCAAATGCTAAAATCTAGCTAAACCTCGAATTTATTAACGAAACTTATGGGTTCTATTATTGCTATGAACGTTTATACAAAACTTCCAGCACGTGTACGGTGTGAACTGAGCGTTGTCACACCGGAATGACCATAACGGCCAAAGGGTTAGATAAGTTATGCACAATATATAATATATCCTACAACAATTTGAATTCAGAATAATTGTATTCCCTAATTTTAATGCAATTCTCATTTAAATAGGGTATGCACTGAAAAGCTTTCAACTATGCATAATATTATTAATATATATTTCACATTTATTTTTATTTATGTCGTAAAATAAATACGCAAATATTAAGATATAATAGATTTATTTTTTTATTATTCAAATTGGTTGTATTCATATTTTCAAATAATCGAAGCTTAGAAAATAGTCCAAAGCTCTGACATTTGATTGGCCGCTTGTTAATAGTATGACCAATCACAGAGCTCGCTGTTGTACACCCCACTCCCCACCTATATCTCCGTTCAATACCCAAATATAAACATAATCAGCTTGAGAGCTGAAGTCTGTGTCCTCCTCCGGTTCAATAAAATAAAATAAACGAAAAATACAATCGAATCATCACATCCTTGCATAGTATGTAAACACTACGAATTATATAATTTTTTGTAGGTTAATAAAAGTTGAACACTTCAGCTGAAACTATACATAAATAAAAAAAATAACAATAAATAATATTTAATAATTTGATTAGCAGTCAGGATGTTGTCCAACGTTCGAGCTGCCATCCCCTTATTAGATGCCGAACAGTATCGTCCCGATGATGTCAGTCATTCGGAAAAAGCTTTGATATCCAGGAGCCCTCAAAATCGAGTTCACAATCTCTTAAATCACACCGCAGGTAAATATATTTTATTCGCATAATGAATCCCATGGCATTGGATTATTTATATAAAATCTATTTTAGGCTATACCGGAATCGGGAACAGCATAAGCGATGACCAGCCGAAAACAGGCCTCCGCGGTAGAAAAACGTTTGCATTTTGGACGCTAGTAACACTTTTGCTAATCTTAGCTGCTGGAAATTTATTACTTACCGTCACAATTCTCAGTGTATTACATCTCGGTCAAGGTATTTTCATTCGTAATTCATTATCCGAGTATATATATGTAATATATCCATTTTTATATTCACAGGTATGGAGAGTATCGAATTGGTTCCTGACGCTTCCATCATAAGATTATCGGGAAACGTCGAATTCGAACATGTGTATCATAGAGGCGGTAATTTGCGAGGTTTCCGCGATGTACCAGTCGTAATAGAAGGATATAAAGGCGGCCGAGTGAATATGTCGATAGCAAGCCGTAATCCGCGCTCGTCGCCTCATCAAGTGCTTTCAGTATCTCCGTCTGGCATATCGTTCGAGGGTATCTCTACGTTTACGGTTTCTGATACTGGATCCGATAAGACCGTATTTTCTACATCGTCTCCGTCGTATAACATGCCATCTCCGACTAAAAATCTAATCGTCAAGGTAACGTATCGCCGTATTAATAATGAAATGCATATTTATCAGCTGACGAACAATAACGACGCTAAATATTTACAGATGGTTTCGACGAATCGAATTGTCGCACCGATCGATGAGAATTTAACGTTTCGAGCTGAAACGGTTGCAAATTTGCGCGGGACTGAAGGCACGCATATGGACAGTAAAGAAATGGTGTGGTCGGCTGATCAAGACATATTTCTCAAATCGGTCAACGGCTCCGTTGTGCTGAGCGGAAAGGAAGGCGTTTTTATCGATATTAAAAATATCCCGATTGCTAAGTCACACGACGACGCTGGAAATTTGCATCCGGACGCTAAAGGACAATTTAAAATATGCGTTTGTATGCCGCAGGGAAAATTATTCAGATTGCCAGTGCCGTCTGGGCAGTTGACTAAAGTGAGCTGTAGTCACATCAATCTGGCACCGAAATACAATCCATGTATTTAAAATATTATCGTACTATTTATATTATCGTAGACCTCGGGTTATATTGTTTATAGTAATCAAATAACACGTTTGGCCATGGATACCATATCATGAAAAAGGTTTCACGTTACAAAATGGTTGAATTAAGTGGTCGTATAAAGTGTTTAGATATTTATTTAGGGTAACGTCTTTTATTTCAGTTTAAAATTATTTAGTGACTCGTTTTATGGATAGATCTCATCGAGTGATTATACGATCATGACTATCCTCTATGCGCTTCGTTATTTATTGAGATAAAATGTTTTATATTAATAATAATATACAAGGTTTGTTTAAAAAATATGTAGAATTTTGCAGGTTATGTTAGTACACTTGACCCTGATGTATCTTGATTTTGATAGACATGTTGGATGCTTGCTTTATTGTTGCCTGTCGTAAAAGTTTCACGTGTTTTGATGTGCTCGGGGATTTTTTACACATGAAAAATGTGTATTTATAATACCTAAGCCTCCATATTCACCGGACATGACTTTCTGCCACAAGTGAATGATATATTCAATTGGGAAATAATTTAAATAAATTAATAAGTAATATTTTTCAGTAAAAGATTAAAATCCTGCATATTTTTCTATCAAACTTCGTAGCAATATTATATAGAAAGCTATGCTTTAGAATAACTAACAATTTCTAGTCAAATTTGTCTTCAGAATCTCTAATCTTAGCAGTATTATTTACAAAAATCATAGAGAATGATAATGCATGCAATATTTATCGATTAAATAAATTTATTAAAATGATGTTCTATGTTGCCTGTAATCGACGAATATTACAGAACCGCATATTACTATATTTATGTAATAACCATTCCAATCTATTTTTTTATTTCATTGATTCATGCTTATTTATTTATTTTATAATCGTTTTTAAAATGTTTATATTTTATATTCGTTTAATTTATTTGTATTGAATAATGTTACAATAAATATGTATTTAGAAAAATAAATTTATTTAATTAATTTATATTTCCCTATTCATATAAATTCACATAAAATATATTTCTACTCATAATAATGTGGTAGTTAGTGAAAGAAACAGTTTTTTAACGCTTTAACCGCTATGGTCAACCCGGGGTGACAACTGTTAACTCACCGCACGCACTAGCAACACATTCTGCAGACTTTGTGTAAGGTTATTTGACTAGGAATACGTTTATTCAATTTATGAAAATATCTAGAATCCATAAGTTTCGTTAGTAAGTTCGAGTTTTAGCTACATTTTTGTATTTGCAAATTTATTCGTATACGGGATGTAATTATGTAAATTCTCTAGCGGTTAAAGGGTTAAATAAAACTGTTAACCTTAATATATTTATCTAATGAATAATACAATCGAATACATTTGCAAATTTAATTTTTATCTAAAACAAAAAATGGGAGATAATTAATTGACGCGCTATACACATCTGAGTAGTAATACTATTAAATATAATACGGTTAATAATTATAGTTTTTATTTATTTAATTGATACTGAACCAACCATAGTTTGACATTTGACAGTTGATTTTTTTGTTCGAGCAACATTGCAGTACAGTTTTGCCATCACACATTGCTTTGGCCATAACACCACAACGATCGACGTAACCTAAATTTGACAGCATGTTTACACACATCAGCATTATAATTTAAATTGTATTATATCGAACAAGGCAAGATTATTTTTAGTATACTTAAATCCGTTAATATTTTACAGGAATATTAAATACATATTTATCACTTATGATGTCATGTTTTAAACATTTTAAATAAAATGCGTCGTACAATTGGTATGATCTATCTTTATAAATTCATGTTAAATATATGACAAAAATGATATTTAAACATATATGGAATATAAATAATTATAAGTCTATTTTAAAAAAAAAATTGTATTAAATATATATATATATTCATGTGATTTATTTTTTTAAATAGATAAGATAATCATAATTATACATACTTTAAACGTAACGGTACTCAAAAATATGAATTTATATTTTGAAACATTATCTTGTTTGTTTTTCGATGAACACGACAAATGATTAGGCATAAAATACCGTCACGTATTTTAAAATAACAAAAAACGTGTATATAGGAACATCGAAGAAATCCGGAATTGTTAGAGATAAGCGGATAAGTTAAATAAAAACAGTTTGATAAAATATCATTAAGCATGTATATCAATGCTTGTATATTAAACGATGAAATTGTATTGTGTGAGTTTCATTGTATGGGTATATAAATTTCTTTGTTCGTGTTCTCGTTCAAAACTTATGAAATTTTGCAGTGTCTAAAGTATTGATTGACGCTCTCTTCATATTTTTTTCAAAAACGCCCCTAGATGGCAATAGTGCCCCCCTGTCGTAATAAAGGCCAAACGCCCTCACAAATTTCTAAAACACCCCCCTCCCCATCCATCGTAGACGGGTGGCGACACCCCTCTTTACTTACTTACGTTTCTTTTCAGATACACAGTGTTATGCTAACCAATAATCTAATTACCGACGTATACGTGTATATTCTTTCATAAAAAAAATAAATACGCAAACATATGTAAACTTCCATATTGTACAATGCGCGACTATAAAATTATAAAGTGACTCAGCATGATTAAATGTATTTCCGAGAATGTGTATTATTCACGTTTCCGAAATTATGATGATTGATAATTGTTTATTTTTAATTAACATATGCAGTCGTTTTTATGTATATAATAATGTTGGCGTAAAAATATTGTATTATAAAAGTTGTTATGGCCAAATTAAAAATAAAGTGCCATTACGGTGATGGTCATTATTCTTTCGATTTAAAAATGCGTTGACATTGCGCCGGATCGAGATGCTGCTATAATTATGTCGGCGGAATACTGAACGATGTATGTATGCTCATTTTTCTCGTTTGTGTTTGTATTTTTAATTGTAATTTTTCAAATGGCGCGTCCACTCCCCCTGCCGCAATGTCAGATGCTGTCGCTTCGGAGCACATGTTGCTCGGCTCGGCCACTTATTTATAAACAAACTTTCCGTCTGGAGTTCCCGAATCATTCCTCTTTATACGACGTCCGACAATGAAAGTCGGTCGTTTCATGTTCGTGAACTCGCCGTCGGCCAGTTTGCGAGCTAAGAGATAAATCGAGGTTATTATATTGTGTACGATATAATATATATATATATAAAAAAAATGTAAAACGAATAAAGCCGTGAACGTATTGATTTTAATATTGTCTGCAAAAAAAAGTAATAAAAAAATTACGATGTAGCGGTAACGCCAACCGCGGGTTAAGCCGAGCCGTGACGTCACAGAAATTAAAATAAACCAAATTTTTAGATTATTGATTTTGTAGCGATATTCAAAAAAACACTGTTGCCAGTTCTACTAAATGAAAAACTACCAGGCGCTCGCAACCATTTCTGTGCGCCGCCGGCGACCGGAATAGTTTTACAACAAATAATATTTGTTTTGATGATATTGAAAATGTACACAAGAGTAAAATAAATATTTGCAATGACCGTAAAATGTGCCAAATTTTTTTTGATGTTATTTTTTTTAATTACACAATGCAAATAATATTGATTTAAAAAAAAAACGCCTATTTTTTACTTTAATAATAATTTATTTAAACAAGATTTGACGTCTGTATAATAAATCCGATGAAAAAATCCGTTTTGTCAACGTTGAGGAATGAATAATGATTTTTTGACAAAAAAATCTGCATATTTCTTTAAAAAAATAGACGTTCTGGAAGCTTTTAATAAAATTTGGATAAAACTAGGGAAACTGCTTAAGAAATTGACATATTTATGTAAATTCTCTAGCTGTTATGGGGTTAAATGACATTAAAAATGCAGAATAATCTTCTATCGTTTCGCTTCGTGCATTCGATTGTGCATTTAATTTATAAATAACGACTACTATGATATTTATTTCTAAATTGATATCTAATGTGTTATCTTATCGATTAATCGCTATACAATAAAATCCCATATGTGTCGACACAAAAGCTATACCCTAACATCACAATTAAAAAAATGATAGTATTTAAATATATATTTCTTATAAAAAGGGCGTCTTTTTTTCAGAAGAAAGTTGGAGTGCATCTATTCTAAATTTCCTATTTAACATGATAAAACCAGGCTGTAAATTGAAACCGAGTATAATATTTTAATATTTCGATTCGAAATATCACAAGAATGATTAAATAAATACATTTATTATTTATGTAAAACTAATTGCATGCTATGTCAGTAGATAAAGAAAAAAATATTTACTATCTTAAAATAGTCATTTTTATTGTTATTTTTTCTTAGACTTGTTATGCATGTTGCATTGATAAATTAGTTATATGCGTTTGTTTATTCGTTTTAAGTTTTTTTTACTTATTGATTATTTAAATTATCAAGGAAATATTTTTTTATTTATATATTTCTAGCCGGTTTTTTAATAGTTTTTGTTGTAATTGTGATTACGGATCATCAATGTCTTATTAATAGAAAATAATCAGAATATAATATACGTTTTACTTGTTATAATTAAAAAAAATCGACGTAATTCGTGGACCGCGCAATGTGCAAAACTTTAATGGGGGCCATTTACCCAGAAGGGAAGGGGCCTTTATGAAAAAGAATTAATATTTAATATTTTTCCCCTCTTGTCGTTCTCTATTCTTGCGGCTCCTGTGTGCGCCACACAATCTGGCCATATGGACGGTGCGCCCTTGGATCGAGGGATGCGTTTTATTAACCGATTTTTTAAGCTCGAAACCAACGCCGCTGTCTGATACAGTAAGTGAATGTATGAAAATGGACTCCCAAAGTTTCGAGTCAGAATTGATAAATTCTTCGATAATACCTTGACATTTAAAAAAAAATCTAAAATATCGATTTTTTCATTTTTTCTACTAATTAATGCGACGCGAAGGTGACGTGCGCACTAAACACCACGCTGCACAGCACGATATTTTTTCTCGCTCGCACTCGCACATTTTCTTGTTCGTATCCCGAACGAAGCGATAAAAAACATAGGGTCCGTGCTCATGTAAAATTAAATTGTTGTTTAACCATTTGAGTGCTGACCGTTTTTTTATATACTATTAAAATTTGCTGAACAAAAAACCACGATAAGTGGTGATTTTAAATATTTAATAATTTGTAAGATTTTTTAACATATTTTAATAAAAATATCACAAACAAATACATTTTTAATGTATTATTTAAAACTAATAAACATTTATAAGATATTTGCAAATAAATGCATAAACAACTTTGAATAAAGATTTTATAATTGTTTCAATTTAAAAAAAAATGGCACCATATTTTGCATCATACATCTATTTACTTTAGAAAAAAGCTTGCGAAAGATTTATTTATTTTATTCAACAATATTTCAGCTTTATCAGCGTTACATTTTGCATCTTTATAACAAAACATAAGCAATAGTTAAATGTGGCATCGCATATCATCCAAAATTTCACCCCCCATTTATGATGCTTTTTATTTGGAAGATATTGTTTGAGCATTGTATGGCAATTTGTACCAACCAAAGACTCATTAATACTCAGTTGTTGATGAGAATTGTAATGTAACACAAAAACTCTATTGGCATGTTCAATTAATGGGTTGAATCTTGCACAAGGATCATATTTGGGATATGAAATACATTTCTATCGTCGGTGATATGAAAAAAAATGAGAATTAGTTGGAAACGATCCCTCGAAAAACATCTTACTAAACCATGGAATGCTTCTTGAATTGTTTGCCCAATAACTAAACATATTGTGTCTTATGGTTATCCCTATTTCCAACAGTACAGCTACGAAAGCTTTCATTTCAATGAGATTTACTGGTCGCTTTTGGCTCAAACAACAAAGAGCGCCATTGCGCTCCTTTAATGATTATTTATATTTATTCTTTAAACTATTTTAGATAAATACAAAAGTACACGTAGGATTTATATTAAAAGCGATGGGGTCCCAAATAGACCCCATCGGCACGGCTAACTGTATATCGTATATTCTCGCGGACGAAAGTCGTACGGTGGCGATCGATTTAATCTCATCGACAATTAGCATTTAAAAAATATACTCAACATTAATGCAAAATACTGCAATTTTTTTTATAGCCGTTCAAGGTCAAAAAAACTAAGGTCGCACGCAATCGTATTTAGAAATGCCGCGCGCATAAAATTAAATTATCGAAAAAAAAAGCGGTCGCATTCCAAATGTTTGCGACTCCACGGGCGCGAGGGCACTTCGTACGGGCGTCGATATCGGCGTTCGGCGCCAAAAATGACTCGCGTACGAGCTTGTCGAACGACGGAGCCGCACTTCCTTCTTCGGTTTTTTGTTTGGTTTTTTTTTCTAACCGTATCGCGTAGGGGCGCAATCGTCTGCGGCGCGTCCATTGTCCGTCATTTATACCGCGCATTTTTTTGACTTTCGACGTCGCGATCGCAGGATCGTAAATAAGAGTCGCCGACGAACGAGACACATATTTTTAAATCCCGGGTCGCGGCGATTTCAATAATTTCGCACGTATTTATTTAGATAATGCAGATTTTTTCGTATCGAATTATAAAATGATGCAAAAAAAAAATTAAAAAAAGTAACGATTGCGCCGCGACCGTTATCGTTGCCATTTCCGCGAGGTGAACGTCTCAAAATTAACTCGAAAACAAACAGTTAGCGCGGTCGAGTTTCGATTTATTGCGCAGGAATACAAAAAAAGGAAATACAAACGAAAAACTCGATCCGTCATATATTATTTTTTTCGAAAAAAATACTACGTCCGATTTGTCGTCGAAAAGTAGTTGCGCAGTATTTATTTTTTTCGAAAAAAATACTACGTCCGATTCGTTGGTCGAAAAGTCGTTGCGCAATCGGATCGATCCTCAAAAAAACGATCGAATCGATCGCGCTCGTTGCATAATGAGCGCGCGACAGATAACATCACAATCGGAATAACAATAATAATAAATATTAACGTAATTATGCGCGCAATTCGACAATTATGGCATCCGCGAGCGGACGTTTTTCATTCGTCGAATTCAAATATGCGTCGCGGAGCGCGTCTCTCGCCGCGAATAATGGGACGTTTCGCGCGCTGGCAACACTTTTCGGAACGAAAATATTACAGTCCTGCCAACCTCGGCGCTCAGTGTCGCGGGCGGAGCCGCTCCGCGAGCTTCGGGGAGGTTCAGGTCAGTCGACGCGCGCCCCGCCGCCGCCTCCCCCCCCCGCCGCCCCCCGGCACGAAATCGAAAATTTTTGAATGCGGGAGCGGGGGCGCAGGGGCGCAGGGGCGCAGGGGGACCGCGTGCCCGCCCCGCCGCCGCTGTCGGCGCTGGGACCGGCGCCCGACGGCCGCTTTTGGCGCGCGCCCGCCGCCGACTCCAAATTCGAATTCGTCCGTCCGATCAATTCGGCCAGAGTCGCCGGCGAGCCGCGCCCGCCGGCCCCCCCGCGCCCCGGCCTCGCCGCCGCCGCCTCCCGACCTGTGGCTCTCATAACCTAACCGTGCGCTCGAAATGTCATTTCGCTATATTTTTTTTTTTGCGTCCACAGATGACAAATATTTTCAAGGACACTCGCTCTAAATTATTTTTTTACTAGCAAATCGCATTCTATCAAGATTGATTCATACATACATAATAAAAAAAACAATATAACAATATACATCTGCTTTCATATCGGACACCGTTCGAGTGAAGCCATAAAAGCAACCTGGCGATATAAAAAAAAGTTCGATTCTGCGATTCGATCGAAAATCCAACGCCGACATTTGAAAATGTCGACATTTACGGCAGTTTATTTAACAAATCACATGTTTATCGATAACGAGATTTATTCAATATAACGACGATACGATCGACATGCACGATAATAGAGAACGAAAGACGATTAACACCGGAGCGATACTTTGAGTAGTTCGTCCATAAATATATGTATGTAGATTCTGTCACTTGCAATATGTCCAATAAATTTTGTGCTTACTGTATCTGAATTCATCCGATACGTTCGGAAACATATGGTGTATTTTAATATAGAAATATACCGTGTTATGCGAGATTCAGAGCCGGTACAAAAATGAGGGTTATGTTTAACTTGTCAAAAACAAACATATATTTCATGTCAATCTATACGATTTTAGTTTTATTTAAAATTTAACATATGTATCTGTCAAACAATACAAAATATAATAATTTTCTTCCTTGTCGTTGCTCGATACAATTTAACGTAAACATTTTTTCATCGTTGCGTCTTCTACGCTCTTTAAAAGGTCATTGTGGATATCTTAATATGAAGATAGGTGATTTTGCAACTGCCTTCTAAATTTTAAGCTTCTTTTGACAGATCTGTATACTTATTGTTTTTTTAAGAAAATCGATTTTCAAATGTCGGTTCAAATTTTCAAAAAGACTATTGTGTGTTTTGTTCAAAAAATCTTCACCGCCAGATGCATTTTACACAATCTTCGAAGCCCTTCTAGAGTACAATTCGTTCGGTATTACGTCTTATCGTCAAAACTTATAGGAGGCCTTGTCCCCTGAACACGTTTATTGCCGACATTATCATAACTTTGTAAATATGCCATTGGCTCGCATATTTTTTTAGAGATATTTAACTCGTCACTTGCTCGTTAGAATACAAAACATATCTTCTTAACTATGATAAAATTTCTTCTATGTTCAAACGAGTATTAGATTGAATTACATTGTGTATAGCATTTTCAAAGAGCCAAGATAACCTGGAGAATGTCAGAATAAAAATAAAATAATAATAGCATCCGGTATCGTAACTATTATCCATAATTTAATCAAGTCGTCATCTTGTTATTTTATTATTGGAATACACTCTATTCTTTACGCGGTAGATACGTTTCATCAAAAACTATATGAAAAAAGTGGTAGAATTCATACAAAAATATAAAATTGGTTCCCTAAATTTGAAAAATCGTGTTTTTTGAAAATATTGTAAAATACATGAAAAATCAATAAATAAAGGCCACAAAATGTATTTTAATTAGAAAAAAATTTAAATATCTAATACTGTCCTGCTTCATTGGCTATTGTGATATAAAATGATGTCCCGTATCTTTTTATTCTAGCCGTGCCGATGGGGGCCTATTTGGGACACCATGTTTTTGATTTTTCTCGAATAACTCTTTTAATATAAATCTTACATTTCACAAACTTTTTGTGTTTGTCTGAAAAATGTCTAAAGAATAAATGTTATAAATAATCATGGTCCTTTATTGTCTGTAATTGCAAAAAAATTAAAAACAATATTGGCCTCTGTTGCCATAGGCACAATGTTTTTTCTCGCTCACATCCGGTACTATGTGCCGAGTGTGGGTGAAAGGGGATGCAATAGCTCAGTCTACAGCGAAACATCTCCGAGAGCGTTGTCAGATTAATTAGTAAAATCCAAATTTTAAAGCATATCGTGAATAACTATTTTTATTCATAGAACAATCCATTCATAAAAAAAATCTATGAAGAATTCATATATATCTAGACTTTAAATGCTTGGGGTCTCTGATAGACCCCCTTCGAACGACACGGTTGTTTTCGAGCTGCCGTGACAGATGAGTCGTAATTAAAGGGAAATCGCAATTGGGATTCAAATAATAAAATAATATTAATAAAAAAATGTTTTTTATTAACTTTTTCTTACCGG
This sequence comes from Philopotamus ludificatus, assembly GCA_022495035.1. Taxonomy (NCBI): domain Eukaryota; kingdom Metazoa; phylum Arthropoda; class Insecta; order Trichoptera; family Philopotamidae; genus Philopotamus; species Philopotamus ludificatus. The sequence goes on from JAGXCT010034592.1 coordinate 12,114, forward strand.
TATAAAGAAACGAACGGCAGTGACTGATGAGGGGACCTTAAGTCCCACAAGAATACATCCACGTGAGCTTCCGCCTGTAGTGACCTCAAAATTGTGTATATCTCTCTTTAGCACAATGACATATGACTTATTCAAGTAAAATAAAAATTACGGAGGATCTAAAATACCCCATCGGAACTGAAAGGTATTTTTAGGATTTTTTACAAGAATTTCTTAGGGCATTCAATAAACCTCATTGCATTTTCTTTTTTTGTTATTGAACCTCTACTTCATCGGAGAGTTCTCTGTGACAAGTTTCCGTGAATATGAATGTCCACTATATCGTCAATCCCGATAACTTTGCAAGGATTCGTCAGAAGTTTATTCTCAGCCATCAATGACATTATGCTCCGTAATATCTTTTATTTCATTTTTCTGTTCCCGGTCGATTCCAGCGTTCCGAAAAAAAAATCTGATCGTTAAATAAAAAAGAGTTTCATATGACTGCTTATTATCTTATCGTGTTAAAAATATTACAGGTATAAATAATCTAAAATAAGGATGTAAATGTGGGTATTTAATGCATTCAAATGAAATGGAACATAAATCGGAACTGAGAAGTCTTTTATGGACAAAGAAAACTCTACGATACGCATATTTTCAAAACATTTAAACAAAAAAAATTGTAGCACAATAGAATTCCAGTAAAAAATTGAGATAACCTAAGACTCGAGGTTTAGATTTTTGAATACATGATAAAAAAAAAATATATCACAGCAACATTTTTTTTTCACCGTATCAACGATTTATGTTCTCTTTAACTATGATATAAGAGATGATAATAAAGTTCATTATTAAATAATCAGTATAACCAAGACAACATGTCTCGCATTCCTTCGCCAAAACAATGTGTCGATTTTAACGCTGTCCTAATGCAAATTTTATCCACGTTTAATGCGAATACTGGTTAATTTATGGTAAACACCATTCATATGTTATCTTTTTGCAATAAATCGTTAATATCGTTGGATAGAACGCAATATATATAATTTTTTTCATATAAAGTGTCATATTTTATTTTTTTCATACGAATTGTTAATCCGTCTATGATTTTTCCTCATTTCGCTGGAAATATGTGCACAAATTATTTTTATTCGTCATGATCGGAATTTCTCGATAGTTATCTATCTAGTCTAGGAATTCCCAACCTTTTTCCTATATAGACCCCTTTTAATTAAACAATTTTCTTCAATTTTCCTTACATTTTTTCTATAATTTAAAGTAAAACACATGCCTTGGCCCCGCGGTTGATTTTTTGCATCTACTCACTCACATCCGGTACTATGTGCCGAGTGTGAGTGAAAGGGGATGCGATAGCTCAGTCTACAGCGAAACATCTCCGAGAGCGTTGTCATATTAATTAGTAAAATCCAAATTATCCAATTATTCTCGTAAAAATCAATATTGATTGTATTGCTTTCAAATTGATTTATAATCCAAGACGGAATATCTAAGCTTTTCAAATCTTTATAACCGCCATTTATATCTTCTTTTAATTATTTCAAGTGGTCAGTGTAGATTCAAATGTCATTATCATTGATCTTTTATTAATTAATATTATTATCTAATAATTACGTTAGACCCCTGGAATACTATAGACCCCTTTCAAACTTTCATAGACCCCCAGAGGGTCTATGAAAGATCGAATCGAATAAAACATCCTCTATATCTAATATTTATATTTAAATTTATTCGGATATAGCGATTTTTGGCTTGCGTTCAATTTAATTCCAAAATTACTGGGTTTTTTTTTACAACGTATTTGCATTAAAATGATTTAATTGTATATAAAAAAAATTAAATCGATAAAAAACAATCTCGTATGATTGCATTTATGAATCAATATAATTATTTCATCCGGCCGTTATTTTTTAATTGCAATACTGACTCGATTATTATTTTTATTTTAGCTCGAGCATCAAATTTTGTATGCGGCAGGTATTCTAAAACGTAATTAAATATATATATACATAATCAAGATGTTACCGCAACAGTATTGTTTGAAATGGAAGTATCACAATGCAAATATCCAATCGACATTCTCAACGCTGAGAGACAAAGGTGAGGATGAAACGTTCGTTTTATTTTATCATTATTATGTGAATTATTTCATTATTTATTCGTTATTTTCAGCAAATTATTGCGATGTCACATTGTGGTCCGGAGGGGCAGCGATGCGTGCGCATCGAGCGGTGCTCGCCGCTTGTTCGGGACTGTTTGCCGATCTTCTGGCGTCTCATGATCCGTCGCTGGGCGAGCCGGCTATCGTTTTGACCGACTCTGTCCATGCGCATCATTTACGGCATCTTCTAGCTTTTATGTATACCGGAGAAGTCAGCGTTCATCATGTAAATATTCAAATCGATTTGTTTTAAACATGTTAATATTTATAATTAATATATTTGTTGTAATATTTCAGGCTGAACTCACGAGTTTATTGAAAACGGCTGAAGATTTACGTATAAAAGGTTTGGCCGACGTGTCGTGGAGAGATCAGAGTCTACCGCTGGAGTGTTCGAGTGGAGATACAACTGAGATTAGTTCGGCTCCGACCAGTCCGTCTGACTCTCGTATTCCCACCGATTCAAAATCCGATGAAAAAGACGACGACAAACCCAAAATCAATCCCGAAAAGTCCAAAACGAGTTCAATGTCCGTGACGTCGATTCCGGCCGGTTGCGTCAACGGTTCGTTTCCGATTGAAATAAAAATATATGTTAAATTTATTTAATAAACGTTAATTTATTAATGCAGGTTCTTCTTTGTTGATGCCGATGATGATCGCCGAACCTAAAAGACGCAGAGGACGCCCCCCCTTGGATACTAAATTAATTAACGCAATAGATAAGTATGTCAAATTCGTTTTAAATATGTTTGTATATTACCGTTACTGATTGATAATATTATTGCAGTGATTTGCTGATAGCAGATCCTCCCAAACGACCAAAACTCATGTCGTCCGCTCCGAATATATTGAGAAAATCCAGATTACCAGCATCAGATAAAAACGCAAGGTAACGAATTTTTATTTAATTTATGACCTGGAATTTACAACTTCAAAGCTTTCTTATTTCCGCTGATTACTTGTTAATTTTACACTGTCAGAATACGATTTTTGGTGGACCATCATGAGATTCAGCAGTAATATTAAATTATATAGTTATAAGAATTCAAAAATTAAATAAAATTTATCATCGACCACCAATAGACCCCCGGAATACCATAGACCCCCAGGAAGTTTACCTGGACCCCGTTGTGAAACCCCAATTTAAGCCGGCTCTTTTACAAATTTCGAATCATAAATAGAAAATCATGGTCAGTTGTTTGTATATGAGGACGCCACGTTGGCCTCCGCGGTTGTTTGCGCGAAAGAATAAAAAACACTGTTCCCAGACTGTAAATTGTTAATAAAAAAATATTTTCAATTAATTAATTAATCTTTAAAATACCCCCGATCTACGTTTTGTCATTTTTTTGTTGTTGAAGTTTAAATACGTTATTTTTTTCAGCATCGTTGAATTGGCAACAAATTGGGCTAACAATGTTAATTCGTCAACAAATAATGATAACGTGAGTGTTATAAAAAATATCCATTCAACGTTATCATTACGTAGGTTGAATTTTATTTTCGAATTTTAGGACGGAGAAGGGTCGGAAGGTGCAGATTCGGAAGCTTCTCTCGACGGTCAGGATATATCGGAATTTTTAGACACCACCATGATGGAAGACGATTCGCCCGATGTAAAGATTTCTGGTAAACCTATGGTAGTAATGCCCTCGGAAAATCGTAAGTTACTTTTTTTACATGTGGTGAAATCTCAGTTACGATTTCTTTACATTTTCTTTTATAATTTACTCGATTTATCGATTTTATTTTTATACGAATTTTCAGCTCTAGCAGATGAAGCGGGACCCTCTAACGTTCCTGCTAAAGATATGTTCAGTGATGTCGTTAAACTTTCAGATTATTTATTGAGCGGTAGACGTACTCAATTTTGGGCGGAAGATTATGTTAAAAGGGTATTTACGACTAGATTTTATATTATGCATTTTTTGTAATCGTTTTATTAATTATTGTTATAATATTTTAGGTCATGGAAGCTGTATTTTGTAGAGAATTAGAAATGAAACAAGCTGCGGAAATCTTGGGCGTTTCTTACGGTACACTTTACGGACGTTACCGCGATACGTTTGGCTGCATTAATCGACCATATCGGTTAGTCGAATTATTTATATTATCGTTGTATTTGTAAAAAATGTTTACTTATCGTATTTATTTAATTTTAGCGCTCGAGAGTTTTGGTCCGAAAATTCTGACATCCTTGCCAAACTTCAACGCAAAGAGATAACCTTCATGAAAGCAGCAGAATTACTTAGTATAACGCCACAAATGTTGTTTAACTACGTGAACACCGTTTCCGAACCCGTAATCAATCAGAAGGAGGCTTCGGATATTTTCACCGACGCAATCGCTAGAGCCAACGCGAAAACGATCCTGGGCATCAAACAACCCGCCGAAAACGGAGAAACCACGATAAAGGACGAGGACGATGACGATGCCGACGAAGAGGAAGAAGCTGGCGAAGAATCTTATAATCGGTTATCAGACTTTTTGCGAAAACGTGTTGACACTTCCCAACCCGTAAAAGTGGATAAGACTGACTCTCCCAAAACGTATTCGTCTAGCAAGGTGGAAATAAAAACCGAAGACACGACACCCGAAGTACTCGACATCACGTCCGACAGTGAATCCAAAGAAAATTCCACCAAGAGTTCCACGCCCGAAGCCAGTTCGTCCAATTCAAACGCCACCGTCAAAAAATTGCCCATGATACGCGTAGCCAATATGAAATTTTTAAAGGGCGAGATGCCTAGTCCCGCAAACAATTCGACCGAACCGGTGGAAAACAAAGCGAATCCCATCATTCTCAAATCAAATTCACCGTTTTTCTTTAGACCCGACATAAAGATGATGTCGTCGAAGCGCAAAGTGACGTTTCAAGAGATCGAAATGTCGCTGAAGCAAGCGCACATCATCGCCGCCGTCAAGAAAACCACGCCCGGCTCCAGTGTGAAGCCCCCCGTGACGTGACGAGTGGGTGGGGACTTTAAACATATATGTGATTCTTAAGTTACTGTTTGCTCTCGCCGCAATTCAGAAAATGAGTGATACAATGACACCTTAATTAGTGAAAGTAATTTTGAACAGTATATTCTCTACTTTCATCGTAATATTAGTATAATATATATATATATATAGTATTTTTTAATAGTGATATATAATTTTTTTTGTATTACTTTTTTTAAATATTGGTAACGTGTGTACATTTTAATAATTTCACATTTATCGTAGGTATATTATTATTATTATAATGATTCTTTTTTTTATAATGAAATCTATTTCACAATCTCTCACACGATGTAATTTATTATGATTACGAGATAATTAATTTAATAAAGATTTACATTATCAATGTAAACGTTTTCGAGAAGATCTGCTATATACATACACCCTTGTTATTTTTTTTAAAAAACCGTGTTGAATTTAATACATGTATAACGATTTGTGGTTAGATGTGTTTTTTTTTTTTACATATATGTAATATGTATTTTAAATCTATATATCAGCATAGAGCCAGGGTTAAAGCTAGAAAGTGTATATATTTATCGTCGACGCTTTTTCACTCTCATTCCGAAATGTTTTTAAATATAGTCGTCTCCGTATCAATGTGAACGCAGCAATGCTTTGTTTATAATATTCATGAATGTTGACGTCGGTTTCGGTACTTACTTCGTTTATGCTCGGAAAGTTTCGATTCAACCGATTCGAAGCCAATTTTTAATAACCTGTTTTATTTATAAAATATAGAACACCGTTGTTTTTATCGTCTGACGTGAAGTCGGCCAATGTGGAAATAGCATGGTCTTTTATCAGGTTGGAACATCGATAGTCGTTTGCCGAAGATTTGATCATGTATATATCATCATCATTTGCCAGTCACGAGACACTCACTCGCCGAGTGTTTGGGCCTTACCTGACTAGAATGGTAATCGAGACGATTGTTCATACGATACGTGTATCTACCTTCGTTACTGGTATCGGATTTTACCCTCCTTACTGTGTCCAGACAAGTGAGAGGGGTTTGTCTCGGTATTCGTTTTATTCATTGTTTATAAAATACTATATTTTCGGAGGACGCAAAGTCATCGAGGGCCTTTTTGTTAATAGTAATCTGTCGGAGAAAGGTCCGGGAAATATGCAGGAAGATCTTTAATCGCGTTATCATGGAGTGATATCACTTTGCTAATATCGGATCTTTTTTGTGCATCATTTTGATCTTTGCAATACGATTCCGCTTGGATGGTTTCCATTTGATCGGATTATCTCAGTGTTTAAGGTTCGTATGATCCTAGAGATTCTAAGCATCCCAACCGGCCTCTGCATCAAGTTACTTTAGGCACTCCTTGCATGGTCAATTAGGCGAGCCGTGATTCCCCGCCATTATCACTGCAGCTGATCAACCGAGAAGCCACTTACGGTTCACTCCATCGTTTTATCCATTTATTTTACATTTCCTATGGTATTCAGATGTCTTGAAACGATTCCATGGCTAACGTTGATGTCTGCCGCTGGTTTCCGAAGAGTCGTTTATGAATTTTCAACGATGTTACTCAATCTTTTATTGTCGACGTAGTTTGAGTTCTTCCACAGGGCTTATTTTCGAGATTTTTTGTATTTTTCTAGCCAAATGCTGATATTCCTCTGCTTAACAGTATCCTCTACATAAGCCGAGTTGATATTTTCTGGAACTCTTTCTCAACAATAAAACAAGTCTATCTATAAAAGAAATAAATATAAATCCACTCACGGTATGCTTCGGTCAGCCCTCCTATAACGAAGAAATCGGGACCACGTTATAGAAGCCCGCGTTTTAGAAGTCAAGGCAACCATACAACATTTGGGAAACATTTTGTAAATAGAATGATTATATTACAAATTTATGAAATACGTAATTTGACCGTGAAAATTTACGTTCTAGAAGGACGCTATAGGAGGGACTGTCGAACTTGTAATAGAAAACCGCAGTATAACAGGGAGGGTTTACCGTAGTCTTTTATTGTTCCTTAGTTGATGAACTACATCTCCATATCACGATACAGATCCACAGTATATCATCAGAGTCCGGAGTTCACTTCGGCTTCGATAAGGCTTCAGATTAAGATTCAGTTATTGCAGAAAAAAATGTTTTCCGTATTCTCGCACCTCTACGACTCTTCAGTGATCTTATGTATCCATTGTATTTACCAGAACCCAATTACATGATTTAACCGTAGAATGCATAAAAAAAATACGATACCTCGGATTTATACCAACTTTTTTACGTGAAAATTTACGTTCTTTTAAAACTTAAGTTTTTTGTTAAGAACATGTCTGTGCAATACTTCTTTTTATTTAGTAAATCATTGTCTTATATCGAATCTGTGGTTTCTATCGGTTTCTATGATATTTTCGATGAATATCTATTATTATTTTGATTATAAATGCTCTGTAAATACAAATAACGCTATAATGAAATAATTTATAAATCGCAAACACTTATAATTTAAAACCTTTGACAATATGTTGAAATGTATTTTTAAACTTAATTTAATAATTAAAAAATCGAATAAAACGCCTTTTCACCCATTAAATTATCCGAATATTTTTTTATTCGATTTTAAGTTCACGCAAACAATTACCAATCTGAAATTTGTCTCGGCATTGTTCAAATATTGAAACGCATATTTTATCGTCTGTACAATAAATAAAAAAAAATCGACAAAATATGTATCTATTTTTTTTTCTTCTGATAATCCAAGATTATACTTATTTTTAGCAGTAAATATTTTTTTATAGTCCCGTTTTGTACTATATTGTGATATGCCAAGCAAAAAATTGACGAATCTGTATATGCTATTATTACTGACAAATCATCGTTAATAAATATGTAATAAAACTTTTCCGTACTGATGATCCTGATGAATAAACCGAGCACGATTGCAATTATCTCAAAATGTATTTTATTCTCCATTCGTATTTTTGTGTAGAAAACCGTTGTATATTTTTCTACGGTTATATTTTCACAACTCGTAACATAATCGACGAGAAAATTGTTTGCTAACGTTCAGAGAAATATTGAAATTAATTTGATAGCACTCCCGGAAAGGTTAATAAGGTCCAAGTAATTTTATTACACGAATATTTATGTAAAAAAAATCACGCGTACTATTACGACATGTCAATTTTTATTTACATCCATTGCACTAGTCTCAAAATACGTCTTATGAATAATAATAAACGTTCGTATCAATATAATTGATCCATTATTATACCATCGCATAAGATTACAATCTAACCGTTAAAAAAAAATATGTAAATTTAAAGACGAGATAATTTTTTTTGTATTTATTTCGTTATGCCGTAATAAGTACGCAGTTAATTTGCAATAACGATGTAAAATAAGGGTTCCAATGTATCGTATGGTTATAGCGTACATATTTAATGTTGACGTTGATAATAATAAAATATTTAAAGGGAATGTATCGTTTGTATTGCGTAAGTGATCCGTTGATAATAATCATTTTCCTTAATGTGTCGACGAATGTTGAATTTTATTTATTTAACGAGCTTGAATCATTCATTATTTTTACGTGTAATCGTTTTTTTTTTTTTTTTTTTTTTAATAATATGTAACAATTTAATTAATAACGACAAGCTCGATAGTCTATAACGTTTCCTATATTGATGTTAATGCGGTACCAACGTTTCTTGCGATTTCGGCGCCCGCAGTAAGATAATTTTTTTATATATATATATTAAGCAGCGTGTTGAAATCTAAAGAAACAATCTATTTTATATGATAAATTTAATTTTTGTTAATTGTAAATCTAATATTTAGATTGTTTTATGTAAAATTTAGCGTGAAAAAAATGCATACGATAATTAATGTTTATCGCCATTGTTAAAATACGTTAGTATTTTATATATATTATTCGTTTAAGTGTGTCATTTTAAAATTAAATAATTTAATAAATCACTATTACGTGTACAAGTTGTTTTTTTAGTTTACTTGATATATTTATGTCAAAAAATATATATTGTTTAGGTTTTTTATTATTAAGAGTAAGTGTGTAAATAAATTTTTATTCAACGGTTGATCATCCGAACCAGCGAGATATGTACTCGGTTGAATCAATTCAAATATCGGTGAATCTCTTTTATTTTATATGTATATATATCTATATATTTTGCTGAATTATATAATAGAAAAAAAAATATGTCAATGTATTGTCCGCATATTATATTTTTTCACAGAGTAACTTAATAGAACCGTATTTATATTATGTTTTATCGTATTATATGTAATCGATAATATTATTGTATTGAGAATAATTCTTCGGATACATTTACAACGCAAGTGAACACATATTTTAATCATAGTATATAGAGAAAAATATTTTTTTGTTATATATAAATATATATCTAAGTACTTTTCGGATGAAATATGTTTATTAGATCTCTTATTATTTTCAATATATCTTATA
>JAGXCT010034593.1:0-50706 GCA_022495035.1 Philopotamus ludificatus
TATGTCCTTCACTCTTTTACCACTCTCATATTGTTTAATTATTATAAGTTTTATTTCTAAATCTATTGCACTTCTCTTTTTTTGTCACATCTACTCCGGTTGCCAGTCATCATGGGCACGATTTATTCACAATGAATCAGGGTTGACAAAGGCGCACTGTAATGCAATTTAAAAAAAAAAACATTTTTTTTGGTCGTAAGTGCGAACGGTCGTAAGTGCGAACGGTCGTAAGTGCGAACGGTCGTAAGTAGAACCGTCGTAAGTCGAGGACTACCTGTATATCAAAAAATTTACAGACATAGTTTAATACGCATGTATATAGTGATTCAGCCGTTAAACCAAAAAAGAAAAGAATGGATAAACAATTTAAATACAATGCAACGAGTATACATAATTCAAACCGAGATTAAATCTCGCAACTATCGTATATATAAAAAAGTTAAGACCGTTAATACCACCATATTACATCTTTAATTAACATTAAATAAAAATTATTTTAATTGCAATATTATCACAACGAGTTACAGCTCAGTCTTTCGACAATAATATAATAGCACGGCCGAGTAGAAGCAAAAATTTCTCATAGAATATATATTCGCCGTGAAACGGTCGACCGTCTACGCTACGTTTAAAATAATTTGGCATTGTGAGTGCGTAAAAAAATATACGTGGTCATTTTTACGTTACTAAAATACTGGAAAACCTTGATTGAGACTGTGCAGACGGGCAAAATTCACCATCGTCGCGCAATGATTTGCGTATTGGTTCGGAAACACGAAGCGGAATACGACGACTTCGGAATGCGACTCTTCGACAACGCCGACGTAGGCCGCTATTCTCGCTCTCAGAGCTGGATCCATCTGAAATATGCATACGATACAATCGACAACTTCAAGAAAATAAAATATTAAGGGGACCGAAAAGTAATCAAAATGACTTCGATGTGCTCATTCAGTTAGTTTGTGTCGAGACACAAATCATCGGTAATTTAAAAATGGAAATAGGAATTTCAAAATTTAGATGATGATATCCTGAAGGCGATGGTGGATTCAGATCCTCGTCAAACAATTGAGGAATTAGCATTAAAGATTGACTGTCCATGGTCTACAGTTCAGGATCATCTTCGTCGCATAGGAAAATTGTAGACGCAAGGAATTTGGGTTCCTAATGAATTGACGGAGACGACGGTGGATCAACGGCGTACCGTCTGCGCGTCTCTTTTGTCTTGGTATGAAGCCGATCTGTTTTTGCAGCGAATTGTAACTGGAGACGTGTACGAATCCTGTACGAAAAAAGCAGTGGCTTTCTTCCGGAGAAGAACCTGCTCCGACCCCTCGACCATCACTATCAATAAAGAAGGTTCTTGTTTGTGTGTGGTGGGATTTTTCTGGAATTATACACTATGAATTGCTTGAAACGGTTTTGTTTCTCTGTTCTGGTTATCTGTTTTGATCAATAACAAAAAAAGGATCCTTCAACACGATAACGCGAGGCCTCACGCTGCAAAAATAATGCGGGAAAAAAATAAGGGAGCTTGGATTGGAACTTTTAACTCATCCACACTAGTCACCGTATCTCGCACCGTCGGATTACCACCTTTTCAGATCGTTAGAACATACATTAACACTTAAACATCCGCTTACGCCACGTTGGCGTCCCGTTAAAAACCCGTTATATAATATTTACGCTTCGAGATTCCAGGACTAGATGGCAGAATATATATATACGAAATATCGATTCATGATCCTTGTGTTCGGCAGATGCCACTCATTAACGGCGGGAGCAAATCATCCACAGATGCCGAGTCAATTTTCTAAAAATGCACTAAACAAGAGATTTCGTAAGTTGAGCATAACTTTAAAACCAATCTACCGATTTTGATAAAAATTTAATTCCCTTAATAAGGGAATCGAACAGCTACCTTTTATAAAATGATTAGAAAATGATGGGAATTATATTGTTGATTAGTATTTAAGATTTATAAATGTTTTTCGCCAGCAAAAAAATTTTTGATTACTTAACGGTCCCCCTCGAATAAATGCAACGTTAAAATACTTGAACTTCGGCTTCCATTTTCGAGCTCGACGGATAATTCGACGATTTCGCCGTGTTCGGCTTGCTCAATCCCAACACCAACACGCCGTTTTTATAATTGCATTTTATTACTTTCCACGCCTCCAATTCGAACATCGCAAACACTTCGTCGTTGTTAGTGTCGAGAATAATCAACCACTGAAAAAATATTCAAAATACAAAAAAACGTTCGGTATTATATATATTTCGTCGACGTTATACCCGATTGCTGATTACAAGTGAGACGTCCTTTCCTGAATCTTTATCGACTCCTTGGCAAATAAACAACAGCGACGAATCAGAAAAGACGTCGCCTAACTTCAGTCTGAAATTCTCGTTCCGCAACGTAATGACTTCTCTCTGCGGACAGACCCATCGAGGCTGTAAAAATTATTTCATACATCAATAAAAATTTGTTTATTATATAATTATTGTATTCATATCATATACTGACGAAAGGATGTTTATCCCAGCCGGCTTGATGCAACAATCCTTGTCCGGTCAATGCAAGGAAATCGGCCGTGGCGCTCAACGGCTTTGTTATGACGCCGACGAGGCCACGAGTCAAACCGGCGGCTACAGCCGTCGGACCTTTGCGTTGTTCGTATCCGGCTATCAACGCCTCATGAGCTATTCCTCCTATAGCACCTGTAAATATATAAAAAAAAATTACTAACGAATAAAAGACCCTGAAACCAATTTAGTAATGCTGAATTGCTGCTTTTCTACAAATAGTGACACTCTCTCGATAATGTAAGTTAACCGCAACTGAGCTAAGTTAGTAGTTGGATAGGTGTCCGATGAAAACTATGAATTCAAGGATTTTTTTACAACACGGGTCAGGGGGTATGTAAGAGGAAGAGATCCGTTACCTCCGAATGTTTTATAAAAATATTTATGTAGCATCCTTCAGCGAATAAATAATTATAAACAAATAACATAAAATTCAATCCTACTGAAATAATATTAAAACTAACCAGTGTCCTGGTTTGACACTGGGGGGAATATCGGTGTGAGGGAATCATTCCCTTTGCATCTTTACAATCTTTATATGGATGAATTTCGCTTTGGAATTTTTCTCTTACGCCATCCATACATCGTAGTCAAATAAATAAATAAATAAATATGGAAATACAGTCAACCCTCCTATAACGTTTCCTGTAAATGACTGTTTTCTACAAAATTCTAATATTTTTAAGTTCAATTTAAATATTTCATAAATCTATAATAAATTGCTGAGCGAAATAAAGGTTCTTTGGTGGACAAAGAATTTTGTAAAAACCAGGAATTTAGAGGAAACGCTATAGGAATGACTGTAAACGAAAAATTGTGTAAAAAGAACTAAACTATGGTTGTACATTTTTTAGTTTAAGAATTATTAACCGAAAAACGCTAAACACTCAAATGTGTTTGTCCTTGGAGAAGTGAGAGAGATTCTTCGACATTTTATTAGAAGAAACGATAGCCTGGAGAAGCTTGTCACACTTGAGAACGTACAAGGACCCAGGGAAAAGGGTAGGGTCCCCAATCGCTGAAGCGACCAGCTGAAGACCACTGTAGTAGCTGCGATGGGAAATGCAGAATACAGAGAATCCTGGAGAAATCCTAGTTATTCAACTATTCATCACATCCCCGAGTTATCGAAAAAATCAGTAAATTGAGAGTTCTCTTGTTAAGCTCATTCCAGGCATTATAGATCATCATTTTCGATGTGGAAATAATCTTTCCAAAACTCTCGAAGGGTAATGTATGTTCCTTTTTTTATCTCATAGCAACCCAGACATAGTCCTTTGGTGTTAAGCCCTTTAAAATATATGCAACACCTCGCTCATATATAAAAAAAATCCTTGTCTTGCAAAATACTCGGAAACCTAGTAACTTAAAGGTTCAACTGATAGACAGAGCTATGAAAAATGATATGATTCTACAGCTTATACACGAGGATTGAGAACATGAAAGCAAAGATGAATACTTCAAGCACATAATCCATGTTCCGAAGTACTGCCGAAGTAAAAATTGTTTTGGAACCTCAGTAAATGGATCAGTCAAGCAGCGGAAAAGCTTTTTCATGTTATGGAGACATGTAGAAACCCATATCCAAACACCGACGGCACAAAAATGCAAAAATATACATACCTAGTAAGCTAAGCCCCAATCCTTGAAAACCGCGAGATAACGCCGGCAAAATTCCCTGGGGACGATGACGTCGTGCTCGTTCCGTACGTTGTATATGCTCATCATCAAGACTCAACCTGTCCAAATTACGAGCGACACTACCCATGACCATGCTCATCGATTCGACGGTACCTATTACGAAAAATCAATATTATTTCAAACATAAGATTCATTTAAAACAATCGTAATAAAAAAATGAGAACCTTGAGTAAGATGTTTCAATAACGATGCGGAACCATGTGTCATTCCGACGAGGAATCCCCACGGACCTCTCATCAATCCGAGACACGGCTCCCTTACCAAATCACGCAATCCGGCTGTCACCTTTCTAGCCAATCCGCCGGGACTTCCGAGGATTTCGAGCGAACCGACCACCCAACCTAAAACATCAATCCGATAATAAAATAAATAACGCAAAATATGCAATCGTACAAAATAAGAACCTGCTCCGAAGATTGCTTCAGATAAATAATGCATTGTGACGGCACGTCCCAGTCGAAAACTCGACGTGAGAACGTTGACGCGTTCAAACTTTGCAAACTGCAACGGACTGTGATCCAGAGCCAAATAAAACAGCATCTGGAATTAAATTATCGTAAATCAATGCTGCAATAAAATCAAATACAACAATTAATAATTACGCTGGAATGAACGCTCAGCAGTATGTTCAGCGGTTCGATCAGCAATCGATTCAATCGTATCGGATGAGCCACCGTATACGCCTCCCATATTATGAATTCGGGCACGGTAATATCGGAAGACGCGTCGATCATATCGACGCTGTGAATCTCGTCGTCGAAATATTTCGTATGATTGCAAATGGCGGGAGCGCCGGCCGGAATCAAATCGGTGGCGTAATCGAGCAACGTCGATATATACGTATCTTCGAAATATGTCGATATTGGACTGATCGTAATATGTATATCGTTACATCCTAAAAAATTTATTATTTTAACATATCCGGTGTATAAATAAGTCGGTGCATGATTATCAGGCGTTTTTGTATCTCTTTTGTTCTCACCAAGTCACGCCATGCGGGGGCTGACTTGGTGAGCCGAGGGAAAGGAGGACCCTGTAAGGTCAGGAGCGATCCTACAACCGATCCGCTTTTACACTTGCGAGTTGCGTTGGTTCCACGTCATGGAATGAAGGATCGGTTCCCTCCCCGCTATCCTCATGGCTAGCACTGCAAGGCTTGCAAAATGGACAGAATTGTGCAGGCTTGTCACTTCCGCACACTCCATCCCTTACTCTAAAGTTAAGGAAATTCCAACGTGGGCCGCCGTTGTTATGTTGTTAACAATTGCAACAGACTTACCATGCCCCTTGCATCCTCTAAACACAGGGGTTGACTGGGGATCTAGTTGCAGATGATTGACAAAGGGTCACTCGCTTAGGAAGTGCCCTACGACGCTTCCTCCGTCGACGTAGGATCTTCGTCGTAGGGATCCGTTAGTTTCCGAACCCAAAGCCGCAGTGACCAGGCTGGTAGGTCAACTGGCGGGGGTTTCCCAGAGCCAGTTCGCTCTAGGGTGACCCCCGACGTCTCAGGCCCATATTTGCCTCTGGCACCACAAGGAGGAGGTATTAATAACATTGAAACATTGACGAACCAGACACAATGGAAAACAAGGCGTCCGAGTTAAATTATTTTTCTGATCTACTTCTCCTTTTTTTAGTGGGAAGTAAGACTGTCTTAAGTAGGGGAATTCTATGTAAGAATTGGTAGTATTTAGGGCCATAGTTAACGAGAGAGGAAATAGAGGGGTTTATATTTTTAAATTAATGAAGATAATCGTAGAAAGGAGTGTGATATTTATTTTCCTTTGAATTTTAATTATTTTTGTAGGATAGGTCAAACTCCAGATCTGAGAAGCGTATAGGATTTGAAGATGGACGATGCAGTATAAAAAAGTTTTTATAATTTTGAAGAGAGGACACTATTTCTACCTATAAGAGGACAAAGGATATTAGCGATTCTACGTGGGGTCTCCATGAGAGCTTTTTATCAAAAGTGATGGCGAGGTACTTCGCTTCGGAAATCCACGGGATAGATTCCACTTTTAATGTTAATATTAGTGGGATTTGATATTTTTTTTAAAGAGAAAAAAATTTGGTTATGTATGAAGGGTTGATTTGAAATAACAAATGTCAAGAGGGTATTTTTTTGGAATCGGAATATCACTTATGTAGATCGAGAACAAAAGGGAGAGAGATTCGATCCTTGAGGAACTCCGGCCGTAATCGGATGATTGGAGGAGAAGCATTCTAATTTTAAGTTGTAATTTTAAGAAGAGTGTTTAAAATTATAACCTTTTCCGATAAATTGGAATCTGGTCTAAAGGCGTGATGTTCTTCCAGAAGTACCTTGAGGTCTGCAGTTAATTTAAATAGTCAATTAATTATTTTTTTTTAGAGGAGAAAGGGCTGATGGGGCTGTAGTTATCTATGTGGTCTGGAGGTTTGCCGGTTTCAAATCTGGAGACACTGGCTTGAAAGATAAGGTAACCAAGAAGAAGTTGATCATCGAATTTTGATAATCTGGCACTTACAGCAGCCGTGGAAGCGGATAAAAGCTTGACAACTCGAATGCTGGTCGAATACTTCAATGTGGATCATTCAACCATCGTTCGTCATCTCAAAAGCCTCAGCAAAATATGGAAAATAGCTGGATGGGTCCCTCACAAACTCTCCCGACAATAAAGCCGAATATGTTCGAATTTCACTAATTTCTGCTCCGTTTCAAGCTCCATTTCTGAAGAATTTGTTACTGGAGATGAATCATTGCTTCTCTTGAAAAACGTCAAAAGAAAGAAAGTTTGGGTATTGCCAGGAGTTTCATCGGGAGAAAACCAAAAAACGTGCACTGTAAGAAGGCGATGTGACGTGAGAAGCGGACTCATCCATTAGGAAATCATCTCAAACGGGATTTGTTATTTGCATGGATTGCCTCCAAGAACCGTGACTTATCCGTGATGATTCTCTTTTCATAATAAATATTGTTTAAAAACGCCCGATAAATATGCACCAATCAAATAATAATAACATACCTAAATATAGCGTAGAATGATCGGACCACGTTTCAATATCGTTGACGCAACTGACGAAACAATCTTTTCCCAATTCCTCGATAACGTCGGATATATTCGATATTTGCGATAGAATCGACGATTTATAATCGTAATATACGTCCGTTTTATTGGCAAGCGGCGGCTGTTTAACGAGAACGACATGAAAATCGTACCCGCCTCTCGGATACAGCGGATTGTCGATTTGCAGATCTCCGATTTTCAACGATATCGTAAATCCCTATCACAATAAATCGAAATTATTAAACATATGGAGTTATTATTCGCAGAATAAGCGAGATGACACATACTTTTTGAGTAGGAGACGAGACTATCACCACTCGATCGCAAATAAGCGACACGAGATCGTCCACTTTCGAGTATACGTCGACGTTGTTACAGTTCGTCAACACCATTTGCAGATTATCGCAGATGAAACTTATTTTGCAATATCCCAATATTTTAGTTTTCGTATAACCTGAAAAATATGAACAGTTTAATAAAAATAATAATACAGAATTATTTAAAAACAAAAAAATACCTTTAAACGTTTGTATATTCGTGACGTCGTTATCGCCACTCTCGACTATTCGCCGATCAGCGACGTTTGTAATAAAACTCTTGATATCGTCACTGTACGATTTTATATTAACTTCTCTGGTATTCGTATTAATTGCTGGAATAATAACAAATTAAATATGCGGCTTATGTAGAAAATATAATTTATAAATAAATCTAACCGAGTAACGCTTCGATGGATAAATTAACGACGTCGTCATCCGACGATTCTTCATCTGTATCGTCCTGAAATAATAAAATATTGTATAAACAAGAGTAAACAAGAATAAAATAAAATTGAATGCTCTCACACATTACGATGCAAGTATTATCCGATTGTACAACTCGTGATATCATAAATTATTGTTACAGCTAACGTCCTCGGTCAATCACGTCTCTCTGTGCACTGATTTTCACAGATGAAGGGCCAGTAGCATTATTCAAGGCAACAAGGGTGTTGATGAAGACCGAGGTTACACAGTGGGATCCAGGTGGACACAAAAACTGATCCCAGCAGTCGAACCCTGACTCAAAAACCGCCAATACATAGGGTTCCACCTCTGTCAACGTCTAACCGGCCACGGATGCTTCGGAGAATACCTCCACTGAATTGGGAAAAAGGGTACCTCGGAGTGCCACGAATGTGGAGAAGCACTCGATACCACCGGTACACACCTTTCGACACTGTCCACGCTTCAAAGAAGCTCAAAAAAACCTAGGAGGAGAGATGGAAACCATCGTAGCCATCATAAAACAAAAGACGCCATCCACCTTTGCCGAGGTAGTCATGCTAACGAAAGAATCCGAGAGGGCAAGACGGCCACCAATTAACGACTGACGAGACAACAAAAAGGACGTGAGGTCTTGACCGAAAATCAGCCACCACGTTGAATATCTAACGACAATACCGTGGTGGTGGTCTGGAACTGGAGAAGGGGTTTTTGCTGGTAAAAATCCAGCACTGACCCCTTAATGGGGGTGTCTTTTGAAGATCTCCCCTCCTCCAATAGAAAAATAAAATTCCGTGGACCCCCTGGGGTCTATCGGGGGTCAATGATATTTTAAAGTTTTATTTTTGTCTCTCTTGCATAGGTTGCTGGGGAAGTCCCCCTCCGCACACAGCAAAAATGCTCTGCATAAGGACTCTCCTGTAATATTAGTTGCCTGTAGTTGAGTCGAGTGTTGTCGCGTGTCAGTATTGGACGTCACAATTAACTTTGGTCTGTGTTTTAGTGGCTTGTCCTTGTCCAACCACTGTCCTGAACGTTTATTCAGTTCATATGGAACCCAATGTAATTTTTTCCCTTTACCAATTTCAGCTAGGTGAATTAATATTGTTCACCAAACATCAATGATAATTCGTGTATACATGGGATGAATCTATAAATGATGGTCAGACTGAGTGATATATGAGGAATATGGAGGGTGACGAATTTTTCGATCCGAGGTTGGTTAATTTTTCTAGAATAACGAAAAACACGATGCACGAAGGAGGGTTGTTTTTTACCATTTCCGCTGCTTAGCCCTCCAGTTGTTAGTTTCGCATTTATCGTTTTGGCAGTTTTAACCTTTTCCACTCTGTCCACTTTTAGTCGAATCTACGAGTTACTCTCATTATATTTTTTTACAAATTTATCAAAGAAGCATCTAAAGGGTTTAAAATTAATATTTTAAATTAAATAAAAAAAGCTTGATACATGTGGTTGGTATAAAATCTTTTGGTCCAATACGTCCGGCCCACAGAGTGGAAAAGGTTAAATGCTAAAAAAAATAATTATACCCTTTCATTACCAGTCATACAGACGCAATATTTTTTCCAAGGGGTTGGTATTGCTATCTGACCCTTTGATAGCCATTGATTTTTGCTCTCTCGTTTCGAATAAAGTTTCCATTTTTCATCTTCAATTATTAAGGCTTGAAAAAACTGTGTTTGGATTCCATTTTCAAAAGGTGTTTTTTCGATCACCTAGATTCTCTTCACAGCTCGTGCAGTATCTACTTCCCCAACTTCCATAATTTGCCGATATTTTTAAAATGCTTTTAAACATGGGCACTGGACTATGCTCATAGTTGGCAACACTGGATTCTTCAAATTGGAAACACTTAATTATTTCTGAAGTTGGTAGAATTAGATTTTCCAAATTGACAACACTAGATTTCTTCTACCCAAGGTGGCGGCACTGGATTTCTTCTGAAGTTAGTACCACTCGATTTCTTTTGAAGTAGGTATCACTGTTTTCTCCATCTTAAGTTGTCGAGTGTTGTCGCGTGTTGGACGTGGCGAGCATGACGGTTGGCACAATCATGGTTTCATAGATTCTACGGAGCTATGAAGAGCCAGGTCGCTATCCAGGCCAATTCGGTGCCACAGGAGGTGCCTGTAGCACACGATCAGACCGTAAATTAAATATGAATTGGCCCTAGCCTCGTCGGATTATTGTTATTACAATCCGCTCAGTGGTTATGGCTGGCCACCCGTATTTGAAGAGCCTAGATATCCTGGTAGACGACCGTCACAGTTCTGGCATCAGGGTTGGGACGAACGTGTCTCTGATGGAGATTGCGTAATGTCCTCCAGGTGGCAAAAACCTTACACTCCTTACTACTGCATCTTCTGATGATGGTGGAACCATCAGTGATGGGAAAATATCGAGGATTTTTAGCATTTCTAAATTAAAGAGGTCCCGATATTCTGAGAGTGCACTGTGTTTGGACCGACAACACTTGATTGCCAAAAATTTGCAAGAAACCGATTAACAACTTTGAAGGCCCGAATCCATAAAAAGTAATGTTTTGTGTTTGATGAGATTGCGAGGGTATTGTATATTTCAAAATCTTAGACCGTAATCAAACAATTACAGCGAAACGATATTGTCAATGCCATATCCAGAACGTATCCCTCACAATCAACAGGGGATTACTTATACACTTAAACCCCCACTAACACTAAAATCGGGACCGTGTTATTTGGAGTCGTGTAATTAGGGGAGTGAAGCCGTCCAGCTGTGTGCGTATAGCCTGGCATATGTTGAATACACAGACGCTAGCCAACGTATGACTGTATGTGAATGCGACCGCGCAATTGGGGGATTTCCGGCGAATATTTCAACTCAGTGCGTAATTCGGAGTAGTGTAATTGGGGGTTCCACTGTACTGTGAATATTTTTCAATGTTATAGATACTTCTATCATTATAAATTAAATCGTAATGCTTACTTCTCTCGGATTATTGATCAGAAGACGTTTTCGTATATCGCTAGCAGATATGTCATCCTAAAATGTAATATAAAATATTATTAACGAAAACGAATAATATTGTATACCGATTGGTATTTATTTTACCTCGGTAACGTTGTTGACGGTTATCAGAGTGGTATGGCAATGATTTTTCACCATAACTTTTATATCTCCAGTGAGTCCGGGCAATTTTACGAACTGTTCCAAATTATTCGTACTAACAACGACCGGAACGGACCACGAATATTTTTCATTATCTGGGAAAAAAAAATAAAATAAACATGATCTATTATCTATACAATACAATAATAAAAAATAATAATACTTAATAACTGAAATATGCAAACAGAACCGTATTTGTATGTGTTAGGGCATACTTGAATCCGCCCTGGTCACGTGATCGCTAGCTTTGAGGCGAATGAGTGTCGTTGTTTGTCTAGGTAGTGGAGGTAAAGAGAAATGTTCCTTATTACCGTATACAGAAGGTTACTTTTCGTTTGCTACGTAAAGCTCTGTTTGGGGCATACCTGTATATGCCCCACTGGTCCATATTTTCTACTCGATTCGAAAAATAAACGACACCGTCAACGTTTTTCGACTATATTTTGCATTTCTCTTTTGTGAAATGTGAGTATCATCATCATCTCATTGATGAAAATTTTTTGAATGTAATTAAAATGTAAAATTTGTTTTTATTTAAAGAAATCGTAGATGGATTTTAATTTCTGAACCGTTTTATTCAGCTGACAGAAGTGTTAGTAATCCTGAAAATGAATTAATATAAAATATCATACCGCAATCTTTGAGACACGCGAACGTTAAATACAGATTTTCGCTATTGTTCGAAGCCCCTGATAACGACGTGGTCTGGAATAATTCCGGATACTGACTGTTCTGCGTCGGCATCGTATAAAATGTTTCATGAGTCGGAGAAATCACACAATGCCACGCACTACGCCAACACTCTTGAACGACCTAAATAAAATAAATACATCTATACAATCGTACATAACAAATTCATAATACTGAAACGACGTATACCATATGGGGAACGAGCTCCTCGCCGTAATGGAAACTGTACAAATCCGACGTGACGGATTCGCGTAAAACTTGTGCAATGGCAATCGGCATATTGGCATTGTTCTGTATTAAAAATTGCGGGGACGGATCTTTATGGACCGTGATGAACACTTGGCCCCTGTATTCTTGACAAGTAATCACGACAGGAATCTAATAATATAAAAATATATTTAAAAAAAATGCATAATACATGAATTTGAATAAAATAATGGGCTTACGCTTGTATTATCGCTTTTGATTGCGATAGATCTTCTCTGAATGAATTTATCGATTCTTACGGGGCATGAATAGATGTCGTTTTTAGATAAACTAATGCATATGAATAGATTATACGACTCTTCGTTGTCTGCCGATCCTTTATCGGACGATTTTTGTAAGATATTGAAACGATTTATCGGAATACCCGTAATGCTATGGAAAATAAAATAATAAATTCGATAAAAATATATATAACATATTAAAATAATAGGTTATCCGGAAAGAAATCCATGTTTTCATGTATCAGCAAGATTTTTGAACTGGTGGTGACTGAAAATGGATTACAAGACACCCACCCTTAAACTTAATTACCCAAAAAAATTAATCAAATGAATTGGCAAGTACTTAGTACTATCATAGGTGTAACAGAAAGGCACGTTAACTATAAGCCCGCGGCTGGCTGTTTCGCATCCTTGACACGTAATCAGCCCACTGGAGTCTGGCCACTCTGACGATGACTGTGGCTCGTATATAATTGCAGTCGATATAACTCCTCATGGCTTCCAATACGCCACTCCCTGTCATGGAATACGGCTCCAAATATTCAACACAGAAGCCTCCTTTCAGGGATATCCAGTTGTCGATCTTGTTTTGTCAAAGCCCAACATTCAGATCCGTATATTAGGAGGGCCCTGATGAACTGATGAACTGAGGTCATGCAGAACTTGACTTTAGTCTTCTTTGAGAGGAATCTCAGCAAAGTAGCATCGGTTTGCCGGCATAGTTCTTCTTCGAACTTCCAAATTGGTTTCATTATTATTAGTAATAAGTGAGCCGGTAAAACAGAAGTGGCCCCCTTCCACCTGAACAATGCTCAGGTACACCCCCCCCCCCTAAGCAACTCGTGCCCCAAATGCCTCAGAGTCACCTTCACTCTCAGCTTCAAAAACCATATCACGAAGACAGCTATGAAGGTCAGATACAGGGTTAGCCTCATACGGAAACTGGCTGGGGAGCAAACACCCCAACACTAAGAACCGCAACGATGGGATTAGCTGTGCACCCGTATGGACAAGGCAATGAGAAGCATCCCAGGCTGTGTAAGGTTAACCCCACTAGCCTGGTTACCTATGGTTATCTATGCAACATTGTATCGGCAGACCTTGGCCATAAAGCTGCCCTAAGAAGACTATGGATAAGATACCATGGAAGGGATAAGAAGAAATTCATCATAAACAAAGACCTCCTTCATCTTCCCCCAGCCAGATTGAAATCTAGAAACACATCAGCTACTCAGACCCTACTCACCCAGAGCCTGACAACAACATGGTGGAAAAGATGGAATGAGGCGACACTGGAAAACAATGAGGTCATCGCGGACCCAACCAGCCCCCCAACTGGGGTTTTCCACAGCGGAAAAAGTGGTGTCGACTTAACCGCATCCGCACGAGACGAATATGCTGCACAATTGTGGAATGTCACTGAGGAAACTGAGCGGAGGGATTTGCGTCTTAAATAATCAGCAGTCAGAGAAGCCCGCCGAGGTCTGACCACAGGAAGTCCACATTATGATAAAAATCAATGCCATGGACTACCAAGATCCAACACACTCGCCACTCCGGCCCGCTCATTTGACCTGGAAAGAAACACCTCTTAGGCCCTCTCTCATCAGTAACCGGTGTAGAGGTGCGATTATCCCAGGCTAGGTTACCCCGGCTCCTTAGCCACCCTAAGGCAAATGCCGGGATAGTTCCTCAAGTCCTCCTCCATCACATTGCCAATCCTAACAAAATCATTCCGTCCTCCAGTTCCCAGGCCGTAGTGGCAACGAGGAAACTCGTTCGGATGGAAGCAATGCCGCACCCGGCGGCTGTTTTAGACTATCACTAAGGCATGCAATGTTGGCCTGCCGGCCCAAAGAGGGATCTGCCCTTCTATAAGGCCAGTAGATCAATCTGCACCAGGATTACGTAGCCAACTAATGTTGTTGAAACGTCGGAGGAAACCCCAACAACGACGAGCACGCGAAGAATGACAAAGTAAAAGCCATACGAAATCATCTTCATCGTCAGTGAGTCAAGATATGTGAATTCCTGGACGGCCTCGAAGTTGTACTCTTTGACTCTTAGGGGTTTAAGGATTCGTCCTTGGCATATGGGCATGTATTTTGTCTTGGTCTCATTGATCCTCAGTCCCATACCCATTGCGTACTCCATGTGGTCCGCATAAGCAAGAAGCTGTAACGATTTATTAAGAATGGTGCCAGATGTTTCCATGCCGGAATCTCTTATTACACCTTCATATGGTTATAAATAATGAGGGTAATTATACAGTAAATCCTTCTATACGGCTACCTGTCATACTCCGGTTTTCTATAACAAGTTCGACAGTCCCTCCTATACCGCTAACATAAATTCCCAAGATCAAAGGTCAAAAGATTTCGTTCAATTTACGAAATAAAACTATAAAACTGTTTTCCACTTTGTTTCTATAATGTGTTCCTAATTTATTCGTTATAGAAGGGCTGACTGTACTCTAATTAAAAAAACATGGATTTCTTTCCGGATAACCTAAAATACGAATACCTATTATCATTGCTCGTGGACATAATTGAAATATCTACGGCATTCGAAGGAATGCCCGTGTAACTTTGTGACGTATTATGCAGAGCAATCGGAAGAACCTAAAAATGAATATTAATTAATTTATTTTTAATGAATGTTTAATAAATAAAATATCAATTAATTACGAGTTGAATATAATGTATTAAGTAATACTAACCATTACGTCGCAAGCTAATTTATTTACGAAGACATATTTTGAAGCCATACGGAAAATATTAATATTTTCTATTATCTCGTATGCCATGCTAAAAATATAGATCTGCAATATTTTAAAATAAATCAATTATTGATAATATATCATTAATTATTCATATACGACAAATTTGACATACGCTATCGTCACAATCGATACAGAATATGGAATCGCCCTCGAGAGAAACGCGTCCGGCAGTCTTGCGTTCGTACGGTCCCAATGCCGTCGTGTTCACCGACAACGGACCGGATTTAAACGAACGGTCTCCGACAGTGATACGTGAATAAAATGGTTCCTATGATATAATCATACGAATTAATTACTATATACGAATAAAATAATTATGATAATGAAACAATGGCGTACTTTGAATATGATCGGAGGAGGAATCAAAACGTGTCTGTGATTGATCATGCATAGATCTTCGTCGGTAGAATTCAGCAGATGTAAAGTGACACCACTACAGTTTCCGAGTAGAGCCCACGGCGCCAAATCGACGATCACCGAATCGACTCCTTTCACCGCATTCAAATATCTCACCTGTGAAAAACATATTCATATAAAATACTGTCGATTGAATAATTAATCCAAGAAATATACGTACGACTATATCGGTTCTGTGCTGATGAGCGATCGGAATCCAATTGATTCCGTCTTCCGGAAATATGTACGGCCAGTCGCTGTCATACGATTGTTCAGAGTTGAGCCTGAAAGTATACATTTAAAATATTATTATTACCAAATGAACCTAGTATAAAAAATACAGAAATAAAATACTACACTAATATAAAACGGCGAAAGATATATTTGGAAAAAGATTATCTAACCGATCCGTGTGGCGGTTCGAAACCATCCGCGTGGACCGAATGGGGTCTATTTCTCCATTATAAAATCCAAGCATTGCAAGTCAAGATATTGAGAAATTCTTGATCATTATTCTATTTTTGTGTGTTACAGCGGAATCATGTTGTTGAATAGCGTGTTATAGGAGGGTTTCCTGTATATTAAAATATTCTCGGATATTTTTTCAACAGCATCTTGAATTCTATGCTCTACTCTTTGCAAAGATCTGTTATTTTCGTTTGTTAGCTTTTGGCTAATTGGAATAAATACTAAAGTTCGATCTTTATTTAAATGAGGGGTTTTAAGGCATATTTTACGTTCTTCTCAAACATTAATGTTTATATATATATATTATTTTTATTAATAAAATATTTTACTGATTCTGCTCTTTTAACCGATAAGTCACAGGGGCTCGAAACCAACATCGTCGTCCGAAGGGGGTCTATTTATAAGGGAAAATAGACCCCAAGCATATCAATTTGATATTGATGAATTCTTCATAGATATCTTGGAATATTGTTGATATTATTTTTTGGTATAAATATAATTATCCGAGTCCCAAATAGACCCCATCGGCACGGCTAGGTTAATGACAATTTTGGCATTCCTTCAATTAATCTTTATCAATGATCACTTTCAGTCAAAATGTAAAATCATTGAAGGGCCGCAAGAGAAAGTGTGGCGGGCTGCATGGGGCCCACGGGCCGCGGGTTGCTCACCCCTGGTATAGACCAGCCTCGAGAGCAACCTACTCCGCAGTAATTTAGACAGGGCAAAATACCACCGATTCGCATTTTGCATACGAGCAAATTTCTATACTTTTAGAATTGTCCTCGGTGATTGTGGTGCCCGTGTACTTCAATGATCTAACCCACTCAATAGACCCGAACCCCACATCCACCGAGGTCCCCTCTCCGTCCGATTGTGAAACCATTATATATTTGGTCTTGGACCAATTTACCTCCAGACCCAGGTTGGAAGCTGCTGCCATGAAAGCACCGAGCGACTCGACAACCTCACCTCTAGTGAGACCGACAATATCAACATCGTCAGAGTATGCCAGCAGTACCGCATCCCTTCAAGGATCGGCATGCCGGGCGCGATGTGCGGCTCTCATGGCAGTGTTATAAACCGGCATAGTCCGTCCGTATCATTTCATGGCTCTCGATATTCTCGAGTGCGCCCCTATCCTTACTACGTAAATTGTGTCACAGAACACATTTTATGCGGGAAACGATTCCCGCTAAAAGTCAGTGACATCATCGTCACGTGACTCTCAGGACCGGGTATAATGTCCCATTTTGGACGATCCATCATATTGGTCACAACACGGCAGCCATTATCTCCGGGCGGATTCTTCGCATCGAGATACGCCTCCGATCTCTATCATCATCTCGCATCAAAGATATCGCCTTCGACTTTATCATCATCTCGCATCGGGAGACACGTGCCTCTAGGATCCCATTACCTGAACTGGGATGACTACCCCGCAAAATTCAATAAACATCAACAGCATGTTTCACTTTGATCTCGATTCGGTTACGATCGCCAACCACCGACGATCGAACGCTTTACGCTAGTTGCTCTGTACCTTTGATACGCTGAAGTTCGTGGTGAAATAAACATTGGAGGCAGCGACGGGCTCCATTTATTGGATTACTGTCGCGGTCCCCTAACATTTTGGTGGCAGCGGTGGGTTACCTTTTCGGTACTACTGTCGCGTCTGCCTTAACAGCAGCCTTCAAGGCTAAATTAAATAATATTGGGGATATAGCATTCCCTTAAAACTGTAAACGGCTGCGACAAAGCCCCAACCGTTCTTATTCTGCTCATCGAACCCGATATGCACATCCTTATCAGGTTAATATGTTTTTATGGGAGGCCATGTTCGTTCATGGCACTCCATAATTTTCCTCTATGGACGCTGTCATACGCCTGACAAAAAAACAACAGGACTTCTCGATCATCTGTTTGATCGTGAAGACCTGGTCCACCGCGGATCTGCCTGGTCTGAAGCCACTTTTGTGGTCTCCTATGAGGACTTCCGCGTTAGGAACAAGGCGTCTTCGCAGGATCTTACTAAAATCCAGAAGGTATCATCATACATTCTCCGTAATAGAGCTCTGCCACCACATTTAATAAGATCTATTGGAAGATCATCCTCACCCGCGGATTTATCCCCCCGGAGAACTCTGGGAGAGGGGTCTATTATGTCGCCTGTATTCAGGAATTTTAATTCGACACTTTCGATTCCGTTTGGCCACTAAGAAGGCGATTAACAATTCTTAAATAATAATTATAATAAAATCACTCGCCATTGTTTTATATCGTTCAATATTTTATCGATATCGGTATTTTCTTCCTTGCTCGGAAAGAACGTCGTTTGATCGATCAATTCGTAGCTGAGCGGTATCTTATCGCTATCGCTAAACTGTCCCGTTTTTCTAAAACACATAAAATAGATTAAATAAACAAAACAAATATTACAATACATTTTAGATTATAATTACAAATCTTTAATTGTGATTTCGTGCTTAGTCGACGTAGTTCCGGGACACATTACGAAGCTCGACGAACCTCTGCCTCCGAGACAATGCATTATATCTTGCTTATCCGAATGAAGATTTATCTAAAATATTTATTCATACACACAATTATAAATATACATATTTATTGATGTAAAAAAAATAGATAATTACCTCCATTTTCATCGGAAGATGAGATTTGATCACGTACAGCGGACTCAACACGACCAACGTTCTGCCGTAAACGTTGTCCTTAATTATACGACACCAAATCGAAATGTACTGAATGTTTCCTTGATCGGGCACTAGAATTAAAATAAACATTATAATATACTTTATAATAATCGTATCGATCAAATAATAACCTTTTACAAGCCACGGCATATTTCCTTTGGCGCATTCTTTCAACGGAATATCCCCCGACCATCCGGATTCGATCTCGGCAAATCGTAATCTGAAATAATTATTGATTAAATATGAAACGATACATTTAAATCGGGGGATTAGTAAAAATTACCTTATCGTAGAATCGGTATCGATGTTCACTAACAATGAAGACGATCTCTTTTTCTTGTTGATCTCGACTGTGGACGACGCCGATACACCGTGGAGTTGTAACACTTTTTTATGATACAGCTGTAAAAAATAAAACAATAAAAAACTTTAATTGTTTATTGTAAAACCTAATAAACCGATTTCTTAATTATAACCATATTAAAAATTAATTCACCCTGCGTCGTTTATTTAAAATCGACACATGTACGGAGAAAAAACCAGATTAAGTAGGATCACCTACTCCTGAAAACTGATAAAGCGACTGAAAAATAAAAGGATTCTTAATTTCCGTCTTTAAAACAGCTGCCGAAAATACATGGATTACTATAAGATACATAGATATAATTAGAAGATAGATCCTCAAAAGCAGGATTCAGTAACCTTTCACCGATGGCCCAAGGCAACGATGAAAAGCAGAAAATACAGGATATTCAGCAGAGGGCAGCTGGATGATCCGGAATCTGCCACCACATTGGAGGACCAAGAAGATGGCCAGGATTCACCGTAAGTGCATTGCTAGACAACGAAAATGATACAAAGAGGTTTATCCTCTCTTGACAATAAATGCTTGCTGTTTGATCTCATGGTCACGACACTCATCTGCCGGTTGCGGTGAAGAAAAGATTAGAAAGATAAATGAGGATTCCCATCCTCAGTTATCCCGACACTCCTCTCACGAAAATATTAAGGCCGATTAATTACACCTGAACAAAGTGCTGAAATTTACTGAAACTTGTGCATGAACAAAAAAATCAGTCCCATTACTATTTGGATGTGAACGGGCTACGTTGCCGATCCCTGTTCAAAAAGATTGATCTCTGCTTTAAACATATTGCTGGAAGAAAGAATACCATTCAAGAAGACTTTTATTATGCCACTTCACTGGAGCTACGCTGAGAGATGCAAGCTGGAGAGGATCCTGGTGATAAATATAGTGAAACCTTGCTTAATGAGCACCTCGCATAACGAGTGAACGACAGAATAAGTAACGAGAGCGGAAGAAAAGATCTTTTCCATCAGTTTACAGGCCTAAGCTATACGAGGAGATGAGGATTCTCAACATTCCTCGAGAGTTGAAAAATATAGTAAGGCTTGCAATGTCTTGCAAAGGGAGTATTCAATCTGAGTTATCTGAAGAGTTTGAGACAGGGTGACACTCTAGCGTGTGTGTTGTTTAACATAGTACTTAAAGGAGTAATAAGAGACTCTGGCCATTCTTAAAAAATCGGTGCAGCTTGCCCATGCGGACATTATAAACATTGTGGCCAGATCTCAGGAGGCTCTCGAGGATGCATGCCAGTGAATAATGAGAGCGGCAACTGGCATGGGACTAACGATCAACGAGACCACGACAAAATACATGCCCATATGCCAAGGACGAATCCTTAAAACTCTAAAAGTCAAAGAGTACAGCTTCAAACCCGTCCAGGAATTCACGTATCTCAGCTCACTTATTACAAATAATAATGAAACCAATTTTGCAAGTACGAAGAAGAACTATGCTGGCAAACCGATGCTACTTTGCTGAGGTTCCTCTCAAAGAAGACCAAAGTCAACTTCTACATGACCCTCATTAGGCCCTCCTAACATATCCCTCCTAACGGATCTGAATGTTGAGCTTTAACAAAACAAGGTAAGCGACACCTGGATATCCCTGAGAGGATTCTGTGATGAATATTTGGAGCTGTATTCGACGACAGGGAATGTCGTATCTGAAGCAATGAGGAGTTATACCGACTACCATTATATACCAGTCAGAGTGAGCCAGACTCCAGTGGGCTGAATACGTGTCAAGGATGCGGGACAATCAGCCGCCGAAAAGACTTATGGTTAACAAGTCTTTCTTGTCTCCGGAGGAAAGGAAGACTGACGCTGAAGTGGTTGGACTGTATACAGAGGGATCCTGCATCATATCAAATTTACCGGAAGATGGAGCAACGTAGGAGCAGACCGGATAAAATGAAGAAAGGTTGTTGGATGAAGTCAGGGCTCTGCAATAGAGCTTTTGGAAATATCACTTCTATATTGTTGCATCAAGATGATTGAAAAGGCGTGAAAGGGTAGCCTCAGAACAGAACCCTGAACAGTGCCCGTGGAGCCTGTAGTCAACAGGCCAAGAGCTAACCATCTCAAGAGCTTTTGGACCTGCATTGTGTTTCAGAGCAAGAAATCGTGGAGGAGAGTTTATCAGAAAAGGTAGCAGCAAAGCAGCAATCTTCTGGTGCAATAAGATACATGCCAAAAACCTGGGAAACTATTGCACCGTACATTGAGAAGCATCGTATTTTTTACCTTTAGCGATAAATCCGTCGGTAACGTGTTGAATATAATGAGTTGACCCATAAGTGTGACACATCGCTGGACCGGACTCACAACTTCGACTAACACGACAATTTTCACGGGATTCGGACTGTTTTCATGCGTCAACTTCAGAACGCTCAATCCCGCTTTCTCGATTTGAAAACCTACGCATAACACAGAATTAAATTAATATAAATTCCGCATAATAATAGCGAAAAACGAGAACATATTATGAAACCTTTTGGCGACTTCCATAATCCTAGATTTATCGTCAACAATAATTGTTCCTCGACGCAGGACGTCTTCCACGAATAGAGGTGACACGCTCCCGAAAGCAATACAATATTTTCTTCCATGCCGACCTGGCCGTAGCCAAGCGTCAAATTCGTATCGTTGCATATGAAATATCTCGGTATTAGCATATCTGGTTTAGCGCGGATGCATTTTTGACAATTCAACGGTTTTTCAATCGACGAAAACGAATCAGGCGTCTAAAAATATAAAAATAATTCATTTTTATCTCGATATATAAAATATATAATAAACGATCAATGACAAAAAAGATATTAACCAATAAAATATCCTTCCAAATTTGATAAGACGAGATCAGCGTATGAATATGTTGTGGACCACCGCGTAACGCAATCTTGTTCGTATGTATCAACGTATTGATTTCATCGTCGTCTTCTCCTTTGCAAAATACCAACGATACGTCGTTCAATTCAATAACTTTGTCCAGGAGCATATCGCTTCCGTCAATTACGTCAAATCTAAAAAAAATTACATAATATATATATTAGGGGAACAAAATGTAATCAAAATTTCTTCGATGAGCTCATTCAGAGTTAGTTTGTGTCAAGATACTATTACGTTAAAGTTATGAAGGGGGAAAGATGTCAAGGCCGACAATAGAAGAAGCACCCTTACGTCATTGTATGCTATTTTTGTTCAATCAAGAGATGAAGGCAAATGAAGCAGTGAAAAAAATTAACGATACTTATGAGGATATTCTGAAACTAAACAAGTGTCATTGGTGGTTTAAAAGGATTAAAAATGGAAATAGGAATCTTAAAGATTTCGCACGAAAAGGACGACTCCAAAAATTAGATAATGATACCCTGAAGGCGATCATGAATTCAGATCCTAGTCAAACAATGGAGGAATTATCACTGAAGATTGGCTGCCCATGGTCAACAGTTCAGGATCATCATTGTCGCATAGGAAAATTGTACAGGCAAGGAATTTGGGTTCCTCATGAATTGATGGAGATGGTGCTCCGAAAACAGCACACCGTCTGCTCGTCTCTTTTGTCTCGGTATGAAACCGATCCGTTTTTGCAGTGAATTATAACTGAAGATAAGAAGTGAGTGCTATACAATAATCCTGTATGAAAAAAACAGTGGCTTTCTTCCGAAAAAGTACCTGTTCCTTCCCCTTGACCATCACTAACAGCAAAGAAGGTCCTTTTTTGTGTGGTGGGATTTTTCTGGAATTATACAGTATGAATTGCTTGAACCTGGTCAGACCGTTACAAAGACAGTGTATTGTGAACAACTCGAGCAAATGAAACAAGAGCTCATAAAAAAATAATCTGTTTTGTTCAATACCAAAAAAAGGATCCTTCAACACGATAAAGCGAGGCCTCACTCTGCAAAAATAGCACTGGAAAAAATAAGGGAGATTGGATTGGAACTTTTAACTCATCCACCCTATTCACCGTATCTTGCACTGTCAGATTACCACCTTTTCAGATCGTTAGAGCATACATTAAGAGGTAAAAAAAATGAATAATGTTGAAGAAGTGAAAAAGCACTTGGAAAAGCTTTTCAAGATTTTTTCAATAAATAGATGTTTTTTGCTAGCAAAAAAATGTTGATTACTTTTCGGTCCCCTTAATATATATTAGGGGTACCCATAATTAATGTCCTTTTTTTCGATGCGGCATCTTTAAAATAGTTTGTTAGGCAGTAAGGACGTGTTATAAGTTTCTCTTGTGTAGCGGCTACTTGCTTGTGGCCTTTAGGCAAAAAAAACGGTTTCTTTATCCCTCTGACGACAAGGGGAGAGACGTGTCTGTCGGAACAACATCTGCGGAGCTGTATACTTTTTCAATATCATTTGAAAAAGAAAGCGACAGAGGCTACGAAGGATATTTGCGAGATTTACAGTGACATATTGGATGTCAGGAAATACCAACGAAGGTTCAAAAAATTTAAATCAGCCTTGAATTCTGCAATCGAAGACGACCCGATGCTGACCATTGAAAAATAATCGGAAAAGGTCGGTACATCCTGATCCAGTACTCAGAGGATCCTAAAGAAGCTGGGAAAGATTCAAAAAGTAGGTGTTTGCGTCCACGCGTCATGCGGGACTCAAGTTACGAAATTGACGTGTGAAAAAAATTCAGGACCTTGGATGGAATCACCCTGTTTGCATCATACTTCAGATCTCGCACCATCTGATTTTTTACTTATTTCATTCTGGAACGGTACTCCGGAGATCAAAATTTCGATTCCTTACAGAAGAGCTGGATACAGCCCTTTCAGACTATTTTCCAGTCAAACCCGCAGGTTCTACAGAAGGGCATGGATGATTTTAAAAAAAGGTGACAGAAGATTATATAGATAATATGGGGAATTATTTTGTATAAGAAAAGTTAAATGAAGTATAAGAAAAACTGTTTTGAATTTCATTGAAAAAAAACGACATTACTTATGGGTATCCCTAATATAAAAAAATGAATTATTTAAATGTTAAAGCGTTACCGAACGTCCGTATCGATTTTATATAATGCGATATTTTTATTCCATATGCTGGTTTGAAGACAGCTCGACGATAAAACGATACTGCAGAAAACGTACGACGGTTGTAGCTTTTTATTGAAGTTATATTGTCGTAACGTATCGGAGAGTGCTGGAAGCGGCCTAAAACGATACGGACGTTCGGTAACGCTTTAACATTTAAATAATTCATTTTTTTATATTAATCAATCGACTAACCGATTTCTCGGATGATTAATCAAATTGATTTCGATCAGCGATACTTTTGCCGTAAACTGTGCGCTCGGTACGAGATGAGGCGTAAAATACGAATCGATTCGGAGACAAGCGGCTAACGCCAACGGTTTGATCGGGAATACCATCTTATCGTTTTCCGATACGTTCTCGTTTACGGAATTATCCTGCAAATAAATATATAATCAATATACAAACGGAATCATTTTTCAATATATCATCAAAAACAATCTTACGTTGAGATCAAAGCGCTTCTTATTGAAATACGTTTGTTTATTTTTCAGCCTATCGTTGACGATGTCTTCTTCCTTGACGTGCATCACGACGCGCCATATCGCAGATAATACAACTCCTTAAAACATTAATAATCGTAACGATCAATCATATTTTAACATATAATGAATAATAACTACGTACTATGATCGAATTTGGTCTGATCGAGCTTGACTCGTTGATCTTGCTTGATATAAAATTTAGCATAATATTGAAAGCTATCGGTGACGTCCGAATAATATTCTAAGGTGCAACAGACTGAAACGTCGTTCGACGTATTCAATTCGTCGCCGTATATCAACTGGAACGGTACTGGAAAACTGTGCACCCTCGTTATTGATCTCGGTTGAGGATAACGCCACATGAGACCCCTCGAACTGATGAATACTTGATACGGAAGCGGTTTACCGACGCCGCCGTGTATAAATTTAAAAGCTCCGGCTCTGCAATAAACATATTTTTATATTATATATGATCGTAAATACAATATAGCAAAATATATACCTCAAATCGTCTTTGTAATGTTGATCGTTGGGCGACATCTGATTCCAGAACTGATTTTTTCTCGGTGATTGATGTTCGTTAACGGTAATATTTTTGTTCTCAACGAACTGACACATCATGCTCTATAAAATTTGCAATATTACTATTTTTTTAGCGGTCATTTAAATGTACTAGTAAATTAATGTCTTAGTTTCTAGGTAAATTTCATGATCAGAGAAAGGGGTGGAATTTTTATTCTCATTATACAAAACGAAAATTTACACCGTATACAGTGGATCCCCCAATTACACTATCCTGAATTACACGCTGAGTTGAAATATTCGCCGCCAACCCCCAACTTGAACGGTCGCATTCACGCCGTTGCATTACGGAATACATACCGGATACGACTATTCATTTGACCGCGGGTTCGGCTGCACACACAGCCCGGGCTGACGCGTCACCAGTAAGCGGCATATAGTCAAACTTGTTGGCGTCTGTGTATTCATTTTGTTGAGCTTTACCCCCAATAACACTATCCCAACTTACACGGTCCCGATTTTAGTGTTAGTGGGGGGTTAACTGTACAAGGAAAATGAAAATTCCTGCAAAATTGTAGCATCAGTAAGGTTTATTCAATCTGCAGGGACTAGATTTATAAACAGTCAATGCAGAAGTTTATAAAAGAATTATTAATGAGAAATTTGTTTACAAATTCAGAATAACTAATATTTTCATAAACGATCACTACTGTATTAAATTAATTATATGTACCTTGATTTTTTCTTCATTTTTCGTCCAATAATTTAATATTCCTTGTAAAATCGTAATATGCTCGGAGCTCAATTCAATCAAGAGCCTATCGGTCTCTAAGAATATTCGTACCAACGGATTTACATTGATCGTATCGGTATTCCGCCAAGACTCCCACAAAATATTTATCTCAAATCTATAAACGCGAATAACAACATTAATATTTTATTATAAAACGAGTGATTTTATATATTGAATTACCCGATCGTCCACGGGTTGATTAAAATTTTACTCTGCCGATCGTCGGTTTTTCTCAGCGAAACGACCAACGAGTCGAGGATTCCGAGATTGCTAATCTTCTCCGGTCTCGAATTGAAGCCGATGGAATGTTTGTACGACGAAAAACTCACTAAAAACTCGAAATCAATATCGTCTTGCACAATCATAGCGAATACGACTTGCGTCATCGATATATTAATCACGTGATGCGAATCTGTAATAAATATAATCGTTTAAAACCGTAGATTAATAATTGAATATAAATTAAAACATTACCTAAAAATTTCTTCAAAAAATGATCTTTGGATTGAGAGATCGACGATTGATCTACTTCATCGACTGGATTAATATTCGACGATTCCCTCGTTAACTAGAAAAAAATGCATCAATAAATGTATGTATTAGGTAAAGTGAAAAGAAATGACCGTTTTCTTATGGCGCTCTTTGAAATCAGTTTGCGCTTTGTTGCCGGCGAGTAAGTACGTCGAAAATAATATTATTTAAAGCTCATTTTATCCGTTCCCGACTTCAATACATTTTTTTCATTTTTCACCCATAGAAAAATGTCTCGTAGAAGATCAAAAAGAGATGCAGTTACGGTGTATTGTTATTGTTTTATTTGATAAAGGATTGAAGGCAAAGAAAACACAGCATTACGGAAGCTTATGGTGATATTTTGAAGATTCGGAAGTGTCGACAGTGGTTTAAACAATGAATTTAAAAAATAGGGGACAGAAATCTAGAAAATAAATGAAATGGAAGGCAAAAAAATCGGAGATGATCAAGTGCAAGAATCACTAGTGGAATCCACGTCCTCGAAAAAAAACGAAATCAAAGAATTATCCTCAAGACATCGGCTGTCCCTGGTCAATTGTAAAAGACCACCTCAAACTGTTGGGAAAGAAACATAGACAAGGAGTTTGGGTGCCGCATTATCTATCGCAATCGACCTTGAATCAACGAGTGACCATTTGTTCCTCTTTGTTGAGCAGGTATAAAACCGATCCATTTCTTAGAAGGATAGTTACTGGAGATGAAAAATGGATCCTTTATAACTCTTCTAATAAAAAAAAGCAATGGCTTTCTCAGAGAGCTTTTGTGATTTATTACCTCGGCACAATTATGACGTTAAAAAAAATCTTTATTATTGTCTGGTGGGATATTTCAGGAGTGATTCATTATGAATTACTAAAACCTGGCAAAACAGTTACAGCAGAGGTATCCTGTTCACAATTGGACAGATTAAAGGCAGAATTGATAAAAAAAAGGTCAATGTAAGTAAATAATCAACGGCATATGGGTATGGGTAAGATATCATGGAAGAGATAAGAAGAGATTCATCATAAAATAAAGACCTCCTTCACCTTCTCTTAGCCAGATTGAAATCCAGAAACCCCCATGCACATCAGCTACTCAGACCCTACTCACTCAAAACCTAACAACAACATGGCGGAAAAGATGGAATAAGGCAACACTGGAAAATAAGGAGGTCATCGCGGACCCAACCAGCCCTCCAACTGGGTTTCTCCTACCGCGGAAAAAGTGGTAACGACTTAACCACATCGGTATGGGACACGGCCGATGCGCCTACATGCTGCACAATTGGGGAATGTCAACGGAAATGTGACTGCGGCACCCCGATACAGTCCATACTCCACATCGTGAACGATTGCCCTCTGAGAAAACTGAGCGGAGGCATCAACGCCTTAAATAAAGCCTACGAACAGGCTGAAGCATAGCTGGTTAACTTGACATCGACATCTGACCGGGCCAGAAGGCAGAGAAGCCCGCTGAGGACTGACCACAGGAAGCCCACATTATAATAAAAATCAATGCCATGGACTACCAAGATCCAACACACTCGCCGCTCCGGCCCATTCATTTGACCTGGTAAGAAACACCTCTTAGCACCTCTCTCATCAGTAACTGGTGTAGAGGCGCGATTATCCCAGGCTAGGTTGTCCCGGCTCCTTAGCCACCTTAAGGCAAATACCGGGATAGTTCCGCAAGCCGTCCTCCATCACATTACTAATCCTAACAAAGTCACTCCGTCCTCCAGTTCCCAGACCATAGCGGTAACGAGGAAACTCGTTGGGATGGAAGCAATGCCGCATCCGGCGGCTGTTTCAGACTATCGCTTAGGGGTGTGACGTTGGCCTGCTGGCCCAAAGAGGGGCCCGCCCCTCCGAAAGGCTAGTGGGTCAACCCGCACCTGGATTACATAGCCAACTAATGTTGTTCTTGGTGTGCTCCGAAACGTCGGAGGAAATACCAATAACGACGAACACACAAAAAATGACAAAGTAAAAGCTATACAAAATCATCATCATCAACGGCACATTTTACAACACGCGAGACTGCACGCAGCAAAGATCACTCAAGATAAAATTAAAGAGCTTAACTTGGAACTATTGCCTCATCCTCCTTACTCTCCTGATATTGCTCCATCAGATTACCACTTATTTCGAAGTATGGAGCATTCGCTTCGCAACAAAAATTTTAATACAGAAAACCAAGTCCGAAATCACCTAGATGCCTTTTTTAAATCAAAGGAGCCAGATTTTTATAAAAGAGGCATCAAAAAGTTGCTCAAATTGTGGAGAGACATTATAAATAATAATGGAAATTATTTATACAAATAAATCATTTGTAATATTTTTTTTCGCTATACCTAATATAATTGAATAAATATTAGGGGGACCGAAAAGTAATCAAAATGTCTTCGATGAGCTCATTTTATTGGTATTTAAGATTTTTTTTAATAAAAATGGCGTTTTTCGCCAGCGAAAAAAATTATGATTACATTTCGGTCACCTTAATAGTTAAAAATATATGAGTAATATTTACGAGTTTGATTATTTTATTGAATTTCTCGACTCTATCCAACGACGCCGTTATTCTGATCGGACATTTCACGTCAATCTTCATCGATTGCTTTTTTCCTGCGCCTGATAAATAAGTAAATATTAATTTTTCGTATAATAGTTGATCATTAGATAATTTATTACGCACTTTTTTCCCATTGCACGGTCACAAAATTAGGATATATATCGCTGACGGAATCGGGAACGCCCAATTTCGTTTCGAGCACTGCCGTCAAAAAATCGTTGGGCTTTGGCAAACCGTTATGCAAAAATTCATCGCCTAGACTTATCGAAAAGTGAAATATGGAGAACTGAAACTTCGTAACGAAATGGCATCTTGAATAAGAAAAATTTGGTTGTACGAGTATTCCGTAAAGCAACGGTTTAGTTAAAAACGTATTTGATTTATCATCGCTCTCCGATTCCGCTTTATTCTTCTGAAATATAATTGTAAACATAAATAAATAGCGAGATAACGAATAAATGATGCCGAATCACTTACAGGTGAGGCAGAAATATCCCCGTCCAATTTTTCGAATAAGTTCAGACTTATTTTTCCGAACGTGAATAAAATATCGTAATAATCGGCTTGACTAGACCTTTATAAAAAAAATATATTAATGATTAATCGTATTTAAAATAAAAATTGATCGTTTATTTACCTTTCGTTAATTTTAAAAACGGCAACTGGTTTCAATACGTCTCTTACGGATCCTTTACTCGTTCCCGTATTACTGGACATCATATCGCTGGAGATTCCGGTGTCGATCGATAACGCCGGAGTATTTCTTTCCATACAATACTCTTGTAGATCTATAATACGAATCGTATTAAACTAAATAATAAACACAACTATATTACCGCATTAATATCTAACCTTTATATATTCTATTGATATATTTTTGATACGGACAAATCACATACGACGGCTTATTTGTTTTTTCATCGTCGATATTCGGAATATTATTTCCGGGCAAATTATTGAAGACCGTGTTGACTTCGTCTACCAACATCATTAATAATTGGATCTGCACTGTCGATAAATACATCTCGATGTCGTTCAACACGTTGAAATCTATAGTCGGACCGCATATCATTTCTGTTTGCGAGAATATCGCTAGCGCTATCACTAAACACACGTCGACCCTAAAAATCAATTAATATTCTATTAAAATCTGATGATAGCTTAAATATTAAAATAAAATTAATCGAATACCTTTCAACGATGCTCATTATCGGTAGAGTATTGGATAATTTCAGAGCGGAATTATTCCACTGCAAAGCCGGATTCTCGCTCAGCATCGGTTGAGACTGCATTCATAAATTGTATTATTATCGTATAATTTATCAAATAAAAATCATCGGAAAATACCTCTAAACAAAATGATTTCTCTAAATGTATCCATTGCGCTGTATGAATCGAGATTCCTTTCACCAAGAATTGAAACTGCCGATCTTCCAGCTCGCTGCCCGGAATGTACAAATAGCCTTTAGCGGCAGCTTGCTGGTATAAATCCGGTCGTAGCGGAGATCTACAAAAATTTACGTAAGGCATAAAAGCAATATTACCGGATTATTAATTGCGGCTTACCTGCAGACGGGATTATCGACGACCGGCGAAAGGCTAATCTTATCCATCTAATAAAATAAAATGATTAAAATACGCTCACAATATATTAGATAATTCGGAAAGAAATCCATTATTCTGCATACTATTTTTGGCGGCCTCGACCGAGACAGTATTTTTTGAACGCCCCTTCCTACGGTAACCTTTTGAAGGGCCATTATAGTGATAAAACGTTAATAATGGACCGACACTCTTTATCTCTAAACGTCGCCAAAGCAGGCTATGGCATAAGGTCAATGGAGGCGATTCTCGCTCCGACTTGGGGGGCAAAGGCCCTGAAAGCAAGGCCGTTTGAGACTAAATCTTGGTGTCCGATGGGGCCAGGAGCCAGTCTGACCGCACCAAACAACCTGCTTCTCACGGAGTCAAACTCCGGGCACACCAACAGGATGTGTTTTGAAGTATGATCGGCACACCCACAAAAGTTACAGCGCGGATCATGCCCACGTCCGAGTTCACATAGTTTTGAGTTAAACGCACCATGTCCCGTGATGAACTGTGATACATTGTGGTTTGGCTCAATCCAACGCATCTTTAAGCGGGCCAGTACATCTGGGAAGAACAGGTACCCAACATGGCCCGTCGGCTCCTGCAACCAACGCCTTTGCCATGTGTTCACAGCGGTACCGTAGATGGCTGCTCTATGCATAGACTAGTCCTGGGAGCCATCCACAGGTAGTGAGATGGCCACATCACCAATGGGGGCCTCAAACCCTTTTGTATTAAGCCATAGTGCAGAACAAACCTGAAACCTGAAGTCCAGGGGCAGCACTCCTGCCAGGACGGCAAGAGCCGCCGTGGACGAGGTCCTATACACTTTGGTGAGCATTAACAGTGGTAATCTCTGACCTAAGAGAAGGCGTTGGTGAATTGTTGATATACTTGCCCTATATATGTCGAGGCTGGTTCTCGAGTCTTGCTGGAGAGCAAAGCTCATATCGCACTGAAAGCCATCTCAGAATGGGGCCAAGCCAATCGGCTCTCATTCGGCCTAAACAAGACTGAGGCAATCCTCCCTGCTGGTCGACTAGTCCTTCGTCCTCCCCCCTTTTTGCGCTCAATAACAAGAAGGTAATTTAATGTTCCATCAGTATACTTTCTGGGTATATTGCTGGATGAACACGGTCACTTTTTGTTACATGCGAGAGGAGCGGTTTACAAAGCATCACATCCAACACATAGGGCGTAGGATATAAATCTAGATTATTTGTGGGATTGTAGGGTACGCAGCTGGATGCTGGGCGCACTGTTCGTTGTCTATGTTAGTAGAATCCTTTTATCGGGGCAGCTCTCCTTAATCTCACTCGCGCATATCGCACATCTTCAACCTCACTCGTGATTATCGTGCTAAGGTCCTTCCGCTCGACCTTGAAATCCAGCTGAGGGCCGTCGGTTTTGTTGGAAAAAAAACAGTACCATTGTCGTCGGTACTACTACATTTGCCCAGTCGAGGGCGAATCCCTGGTAACTTTAAAATCACGCTTAATCGGCTCTTGATCAGTGGCAGGAGAGGTGGGATTCCTCCCCCAAAGGGCGGACTACCTATCTCTTCTTTCGCAATATCAGAGCCAGGTTAAATTGTAGCTGGTTCTTCCCAGACTTCTGGGTCAGTCAATTCCTGACTGGCCACAGTAATTTCAAGGATAAACTTAAAGAAATTAACCTTGTGGTCATCTCCACATTGCTGGTGTGGGCACGACTGTCAGGATTACAGTCACGGTATGTGGTCCTGTCCTTACCTGGACGCTGCGCCGCTGATTCACTTTATGCTGTCCGGATGCATTTCCCCGCCAGGTCTTCCCGTGGAGGGTCTAATCGGACACATGGACCTGTTCAGCATTGTAATTTGCTACAGGGCATTTGCATCGACTTTCAGAGAGTTGTGCGAGGCTACTTTCCCTCTCTCTTTAAAAAAAAGACTAGCATTATATTTAACCACGCTTCAAGAAAAAACTGCTTTCTGCTGTGTTCTAATTGAACCGCCC
This sequence comes from Philopotamus ludificatus, assembly GCA_022495035.1. Taxonomy (NCBI): domain Eukaryota; kingdom Metazoa; phylum Arthropoda; class Insecta; order Trichoptera; family Philopotamidae; genus Philopotamus; species Philopotamus ludificatus. The sequence continues at coordinate 32,708 of JAGXCT010034593.1, forward strand.
TGCCGTATATGCGGTGTGGGTGGATGGCAAAGGGATGGAACTGTGTCGGACCGGTCTGACACAGCTTCATCCTGGGTACAAAAGTATACTTGCCCTATAGCCACAGAAGTTGGCGGCATATGTGACGATGGGGACGAATATTGCGTAATAGTAGCTCTTCATTATTCTGAAATTGATACCCCAGTTGGGCACCAGCGACCCTGCTGAAGCAGCCAATGGCGTGTTTCGCCTTTTCCAGTATTTATCCAGTATGGCAGAGTATTCCAGACAGAAAAAAAGCAGAATGTAACTTATGGTTTTGTTAATTCTAATCGGGCAATAGGAGTTTACAGGATGCCTCTCAATCAGGACGAACATTAAAATAGATCCCTATCATACATTGCACAATTATCACAAAAATCCTCGGAAACGCATCGGTAAAATCAACAGGATGAGAATTTGGGTACCGCACAAGCTGTTCCTCGGCAGCAAAAGACACCATGTGAACATGGTTAAATCGTTGCTGTCAGATCTATTCTAGACAAACAAAGAACGAACAACCCAGGAGAGGAAGGAGACGTCCCCCAGGAACGTAATCTGGTTAACTGGAAGTCAACAGTCACAGGACTTGATGGGGTAACTATTTTTTTTTTTACCCAGGATGAGGTTGTCAGACCGGTTCAACACAGTTCCATCCCTTACCATCCACCTACACCATATATACCAACTTGGGGCTGGTGCAATCGGTGCAACAAAAGCAGTTATTTTTCTTGAAACACGTGATTTTTAAAATAAAACTAAAATTGCTCAAAAAAATGGAGAAAGGAGAGAAAGCAGCCTTGCACAACTCTCCGAAAGTCAATTCAAAGGGATCAAATGGTTAGGTCCATGTGTCCAATAAAGTCCTCCACCGGGAGGCCTTTAAAGGAAATACTGCATCAGACAACATGGAATAGGATGTGACGTGTGATGTCCAGGTGAGGACAGGACCACAGAATGTGACTGAAGTCCTGACAGACGAACCCACACGAAACAGTACTAAGATGCTACTAGACTAGGCTCTTTAAGACTTGAAATTACCATGGCCAATCAGGAATTGGCTGACCCAAAAGTCTGGGAAGAACTAACTAGCTACAATTTAGTCTGGCTCTGATATCAGAAAAGAAGAGATAGGTAGTCCATCCTTTCGGGGAAAAATTCCATCTCTCCTGCCACTGATCAAGAGCCACTTTGACTTTAGGTTGGCCAAAGATTCACCCTCGAGTAAGGGAATTGTATTGACACCGACAACAGTAGGATTGTTGATTTTATGCCAACTGATTGCAACTATGATCCACCGTCTGGGGGCCAACCGATGTACTACTTACGGGGAGGACCACTAGAAGGTAAGCACCATCCCTCACTTATTCGCCGATATCCCATTCGAGCTATATCGAGACAGCCTAATCATCAAAAAGAAGTAGAAGCAGGACCCAGAGTACTAAAAATGCTATTGGGACAGAGAATTCAGCCGTAATTGGAATGAATTATCACCAGTGACGAAAAATTGATAACTTATGACAATGTGAAAAAAATTAAACCTTCAATTCACTTAAATGGTCTCTTAATCCGATGCTGATCTTTGCCACCTGAAGGACTCTACTCAATCTCAGCCAGCCCTAAACATCTTCCATCTACCTCCCAAGGTCTGGCAGAGACGTGTCTAACTTAACTGTCCTCCAGATTACCTAGGCTCTTCAAATAAGGACAAGTAGCCACCCAAGAGCATGGGAGCTGAACTGTCAACGCGTGAATTGTGACAATAATAATCAGACATGGCACATCCAACAATCAAACACTTTAGTTTTTGGACGTGTACAGCAGGACGCTACATCGTTGAGACTTATTGGAAGATAGAGCAATGTGGCAGCAAATCGAATGAGATGGAGAATGATGTTAAATAGGGTTAGGGCAATACACTACAGCTGTTGCGCCTATGATACGATATGTAAAATAATAGATTTCTTTCCGAACAACCTATTATAAACACCGCAATGTACTCACCTGAATTATAACGACGTTATCCTCGTTCTTCGTGTTAGATATTTCGACAATCGGTATTATTATCCTTGGATGATGCACTTCAAAATAATACAACGGTAATTTGCGAGAATCCCAATATTTTGCCCTGAACCAAATAAATAAAAAAAATCAATAAAAATGCTATTTATAATACTCAATATTATAATTCATTCGTACACAGTGCAGGATGCAGATTCGCCGTATTTATTATCGCCGTCAGTATTTGCATCTCCGTGGCATTCGACAGGTATCAAAAGAGACGATATTAAATACCAGAACGGTTTTAACGATCTCAAGTTGAGTATCACGTCCAATTCTTGCAGCGATACTTCAATTTCGGACAAGTATTCCGTAGCCGCCGACTAAATAATAATAAAAATACATAGTTATATACGAATAAGACGAAATTATTAATTCATATACGGATTACAAAGCTCTTACAAAATTTTGCGTTGATTTCTTAATATTATCCTGCCATTTATTGTGTATGCTGGTAGATCTACGATTAAAATTATTATTAAACATCGAGTTGAGTTCGATAATAAATATTAAAATGTAATTACTTAGCCTTGGTGACGTGAATAAAAAGGAAACAATTATCGGCGGCCGATTTTAATCGTTTACTATTCTCTCGTCCTTTCATAATGACGCCAGAAAAATCGCCAGCCATCCACGGCTCCGTACAATTCGTTCTGAAACAATCAATCGACGTAATAACGTATTTAAAACTGAATTTAAATCCAATGTTTACCTTTTATAATGATGAATAGCGGCGGTTACGACTTTTGTTTGCCATTTAAAATACACTTTTTGTATATCGAGACTCGACACAAAGTCTTCCGCAGTAAACACCATTTTCAAATATTTACTTTTATCAATTTGATCGGCGGCGATTTGCGAATAAGCTTTCAATGACATTCGCGATATCGTCCATTGGAACCATATGGACACGTAAAAACTATCGTTTTGCGATCCAGCTGTTAAACAATACGATTTAATAAAAAAAAAAATAATGAAACTACATCAAAATTAGATAGATAATAACCGTTATCACCGGCGTCGATGACTTTTACATCTTTTTTAATTACTTCTGGCATATCGTTACTGCTTTCGGGTAAATCGGAATCTCTGAAACGTACGAATAATAATTAATCATCTATTTAAAATCGTAAAATACTTATTGATTCGTATCTAACTTGGATAATGATTCCTCGGGAAGATTCTTCGATATTATTTCGTTGACGTCGATGGTGTGTACGTTTTGTATTTTCTCGTTATCCGATGATGACGGAGCGTTGATGGAAATTATTTCAGTATTTTTCCTCGTATCCGCATTCGGAACGGATAATATATCGATCAGTTCTCCCATTCCGTGAACGATTCCGTTTAATAGAATCATCTATACAATTATTTATAATTATTATAATGTAAATAATTAACGCACAATATATAAAATATTATTTACTTGATTTTCGTTTATAGACGCCTTTACGAATTCCGTATCAATGTGTATACAGACGCCGATCGATGATAAATCTTCGTTCTGCGGATTGTTAACGGTCTGCAATTATATTAATCGTTATTTTTACAGACGGAATAAATTATTTCGTTAAAAATTAAAATAATACCTTCACAGTTTCGAGCAATTCCGATTCGCCGGCGGATTTTCTGTAAATTTATTTAAAATATGAATAGTTATTCGTAGATGATGGCAATAATTAGAAATAATACCTTTTTAAATCCGTCGTTTTATTAACCGTAGTTTTATTCGAAGCATTATTTTCCTGTAAATTAAATATAAAATATCATTTTTAAGATATATCTGTTTCTCTATTTACATGATAGATATTATTTAATGTATAAAAAAAATATAGGGCATATAAAATAGTTATTTATTAACCTTTTCTACGACAACTTTCTTCTGTTTCCCTTTGGCGGAATCAATACTGTCAGGATTGGATTGTGTTTTCGGTTTAACCGGCTTCTTCGATGTAAAACTTATAGTGATATCCAACGAGAGTGGTTTTAATATATTCGTCTGAACAACAGTCTTCGTTTGATCGACGCGATCCACTGATAATGTGTAGCAATTCAGATTTTTCAACGATACCGACAATGGATACGATATTCTCTCTGTAAAAAAAATATATTAATTAAAATACAGTCAACCCTGCTATAGAGTGATGTGTGCAAAAGTCCCTCCTATAGTACGACATTCTATGGCGTCTTTTTATACAAAATATATTCCCAATTTATTGTTGTACGTATTAGATTAAATATTACAGATTAAAAAAAATTAAAGCCCCCAAATGTCGTATATTATAGATAAATTATAAAAAATCATTTAAGAGAAAATTAATGTTAATTTCTAAAACTGAAATTCAATGAAGCCATCGGGACAACCATCCTAGTTCTGGCTTTTTTGATGGAGATTACATTTTCAGGTGTCAATGAATAGTTGAACGACCAAATTGAAGCTTATCTGCTAGTTCCCTAACAGTTACGATGTGATTTTGTTCCACGAAGGTTAGCAAGACATCCTCGTCGAGCTCTTTAGATCTGCTAGGACTCGCTTGATGGTTGGTCACCTATTTAACTTGGAGGACAACCGTCACAATCCTGGTCTCAGAGTTGAAATGGACAAGCCTCTGCTGGTGCTTCAGAGATGAATAGAAAGTCATGACCGGTGGAGATCGCGTAGTGTCCTCCAGGTGATAAAGACCCGCTTTGGATTAGAAGGCCATTTAAATAATAATAACAATTACGACAGTACAAAAAAAATAAAAACAAAATCAGATCCACAGTTTTGACAGGATCGTCTATCTGCATAAAAAATACTAGAGCTCAGTAATAATAGAAAAAGCGAAAAATCTGGAAAAGGAGACCTTCTTAAAAGTGGACGATGTCCAGATACTATTCAAACCTTCGACGAATTAAGCCTGAAACTTGAATTTTCCTCGTCTATAATGCAGATTTTTTTAAATCAGTTCGGAAAAGTAAATAGATGGGTATCACAAATACGACTGTACGACGATGTTATGAAACGAATTTGGGGATACGAAGAAGAACCATGCTGGTAAACAGGTGCTACGTTGAACTTCAACAGCATCTAATCGTGATTCTTTATAAAGAAGACTAAAGTCAAGCTCTACATCTCCCTCATCAGCCCCGTCCTAACATATGGATCTGAATATTGGGCTTTGACATAACAAGATCAGAGACAAATGGATATCCTGAAGAGGAGGATTCTGAGACGATTATTTGGAGCCGTATTCAGCGACAGGGAATGGCGAATCCGAAGCAACGAGGAACTGTACCGACTGTACAAGGATATAAAGACAAAAAGTAAAAAAACGTTTAGTGCAGAGTCTGGTATTCTCAATTTTTATTTACGGCATAGAAACCTGGACCATAAAGGAAAATATGAAAAAGAAGATGCCTTTGAAATATGGTGCTGGCGACGTCTGCTGAGAATACCATGGACCGATAAATACACAAACGTGTCTATCCTAAAAAAAATGGGGAACTACAAAGAAGACGGACTTTCGACCATTTGTCTCGAAGGGATTCTTCGATACATAGGGCATCTCGCCAGAAGAAACTATAGTCTGAAGATCGTCGCGCTTGGAAACGTACGAGGACGCAGGGGAAGGGGAAGGGGCAGGGCGCCACCCTCTATCCAAATGAAGATCGCTACAGGCTCCACCATAGTAGCTGCGATGCGGGATGCAGAGTGCAGAGAAACCTGCAGAGACAAAATCAAGAATCTTCGGAACAAGAATGATCATGATCCTCAGACATGAGGGTGCCGACCAAAGAGACAAGGATGTACTGGTCACAGCTGTCGTCAGACTCAAGTGGACCGGTCACGTGTCGAGGATGCGGTACAGTTAGCCACTCAAAAGGCTTATGGTTGACAAGCCTTCCTATCCTCGGAAGAAATGAAGACCAAGGCTGTGGTGGTTGAACTGTGTACACAGGGACACTGCATCATTGAAACTTACCGGAAGATCAAGCGACATGGCGGCAGACCAGATAAAATGGAGAAGGGCGTTGGATGAGGTCAGGGCTCTAGAAAAGTGATGGCGGATGAGTTGTATACTCATTCCAACCCCGATGTTCTTTTGTGCATACGGTAAAATACTCGAAGGATCATCCACTTTGAATTATTGAACCTTGGTGAAACAATAACGTCCGAAGAGTATTATTGATAATTGGTGAGACTGGACCTGATGTTCAAATAAAAACATCCAAATCGAATCAATCAAAGTGGAATAATACAATTTTACGCCCTCATTCAGCAAGAATGACACGTGAAAAATCCGAGAGCTGAACTGGGAAGTTTTATTACACCACTTTATGAGCCGTTTACATAGTTTAAAAATGGTCCTGATTTCTTTGTTATAGAAGGGCTAACTGTGAGCGTATATTTTGTTATATGATTTATTAGAAAAAATAAAAGATATAATTAAATTTCGATATTTTTGAAACGCACACACTAATTTAATAAATGGATTTGTATTACACGACGCTAATAAAATATGCCGAATTAAACTTACCATAATCCCAAACATCGGCAGGTAATTTAGCCGGCAATCCGTGAATACAAAAACATAACAGATTTTGTTTCAGCGTCGAACTCTTAAATACAACATTCGGCAATCTGCAATCACATAACAATGTACATTTGTTATAATTAAATATCCCATAAATTTAGTCTTATACCTGAGAACTAATACGTCCTCGCATAGATTGTCATTATTTAAAATGCTTCCTTGTATCGCGTCGTTTACGGAATCGTAATTTAAAGCGGAGACAGGATGCGTCGGAAAATAAATGCAGACAGTTTCGATTTCTAAATAAATCGCTATATTCTTCCATTTAAAATAACGCTGTATTATTTTATTGAAATACGAACTGTTGGTGGATGTAGACGACTTTTCTTGCGACGTCTAAAACGTAACGGCCAATAAAATAAAAATAAATCGCATTAAAAATAATATTACGAGACTAACCGGCAATTTCTCTTTGGGCTTTTCGACGTTTGTTTGCGACGAGACCTGCATCGGAGCGTGCACATAATCTTTTTCGCGATCAGAGCTCGATTGTCCCAAAGACAGCCGATTTAAATTGCGACTGCTTCCGCCGATCCGATTCTAAATTAAATATATTTTTAATTAATCGAAAAAAACTATTTACATATTAAACGATAATAAAAAATTTACCACAATTTCTTCCAACGATCGTCTACTCTGACGTTTAACCAGCGTAGTCGGTAAATTCCCAGCTACACCCGACGGATTTTCTAAATTAATAATACACAAAAATATATATATAGATATATAATTATTAAACAATCGTAAATAGCAATTATGCGACAATACACTGCAATTAAAATTATACGCAAATAAAATATATTATCAGCACATAATAAAAACATCATATAACGCTTTGCTTTTTAATTAATTTACCTGCCGTTTTTGCACACTTAACGTTTTCAGGCACTCTCTGATATCTGTACGTTAACCAATTACAAAACAATGGATCCATCACGAACGACCACTCTTCTAGTTTAAGAGTGAAAAACGTCGAATACACTTCACATGCGGATAGTTGTAATACTGCTTTCAAAAACGGAGAGCTAAACAAATGATAATACAGAAGGATTAGTGATCGATTGATAATATTTGTATACATCCAATACTTTTTTTTACGGAATTAATTTGGTAATTACAGAATAAAGACGGTTTACGGTGAAAATCACCATCGTTTATTCCACAGATATACTGCTAATTATTCGGACATCGTTAATTCGGTTTTAGAAAATATTGTGTGACAGATATCGAATCAGATGACAACAGCAACGAGGAAGTAAAGAATCCGGAGTTGAAACAATAAAAGACATTGAAAATGTCACAACAGTTGAATGAAAAACGATGATACATCATCATCATCATCATAGACGCAACATTGTAGAGCACATTCATCATTTGTGGAGTACAATATCGCCTTCTGCATTTAATTATGGAGAGAAAAGTTTAAGGTAAACGGTGGATGGCAAGAAACTATCGTAGCTCCACAACCATCGCAAGTGGACCGGATTGGGAGCTTCAGAATTGCTCCATTTTGCCAAAAATAGACAAATTTTATGGAGAAAAGACGAGGGCCAGTAGATAGTCTACGTCTGAAAACAGACAAGACATTTAAATGGCTTTTTAATCCGAAGCGGGTCTTTGCCACCTGGACAACACTATGCGATCTCCAGCAAAAACGCGTCTGGCTCAACCCTGATGCCAGGACTGTGATGGTCGTCCTCCATTAACTATGTCTTTAAATTTCTTTCATCATCATAATAGGTGCAATAGCTCTATTGTAGAGCCCTCATCCAACGCCCTTTTCCATTTTATCCGGTCTACTGCCACGTCGCTCCATCTTCCAGTAAGTTTCAATGATGCAGTGACCCTCTGTACACAGTCCAACTACCCCAACCATAGTCTTCCTTTCCTCAGGGACAGGAAGGCTTGTTAACAATAAGCCTTTTCAGGGGCTGATTGTCCCGCATCCTTGATACGTGATTGGCCCACCGGTGTCTGGCCATTCTGACAAGAGCTGTGACTGGTATATCCTTGTAGTCAGTATAGCTTCTCGTTGCTTTGGATTCGCTATTTCCCCTTGTCGAATACGGCTCCAAATTCTTCTTTGGCCGGCACCCTCATGTCTGAGGATCGTGATCACTCTTGTTCCGAAAGTTCTTGATTTTGTCTCTCCGGGATTCTCTCCATTCTGTATCCCGCATCGCAGCTACTACGGTGGAGCCTGTGGCGGTCTTCACTTGGTCACTCCAGCGGGTGAGCACCCTGCCCCTTCCTAAGTCGCATGCGTTCCAAACACCAGCGAGCTTCACCAGAGGTATGGATTTCTTCTAAGCGAGATGGCCAAAGTATCGAAGAATCCTTTTGAGACATATGGTCGAAAGTCGGTCTTCTGTATAGTTCCCCATTTTCTTTAAAACGGATACGTTTGTGTGTTTAGCGGTCCATGGCTCCAAATATTTGTCTCAAAATTCTCCTCTCCAGGATATCCAGTTGTCGTTCATCCTGTTATGTCAAAGCCCAACATTCAGACCCGTATGTTAGGAAGAGCTTGATGAGGATCATGTAGAGCTTCCGGTTTGCGAGCATGGTTGGTGATTTTCTGGCAGACCTCGAAGCTGTACTCTTCGACTATCAGGGGTTCAAGGATTCGTCATTGGCATATGGGCATGTATTTTGTCTTGGTCTCGTTGATCCTTTGTACCATGCCACTTGCCGCTCTTATTATTCTCTAGCATGCATACTGCATCCATCATGATCTCTTCACAATGTATATGATGTAAACGTCGTAAATGTCTAAAACGATGATTATATTAAATAGTAAGTAAGAACTTGTTGGGACGTCTTGTTCCTTACGGGGAGGCCCTCATAGGAGACTACCAAGGTGGCTTCACACAGGGCAGATCCACGGTGGACCAGGCCTGCACGATCAAGCAGATGATCGAGTAGTCCTAGGAGTATGGCATTGATCTGCACTCCATATTTGTCGGCTTTCGTCAGGCGTATGACAGCGTACATAGAGGAAAATCGGGGAGTGCCATGAATGAACTTGGCCTTCTGAAAAAATAAATTAACCTGACAAGGATATGCGTTTCGGGTTCGGTGAGCAGGATAAGAACGGTTGGGGCTTTGTCGCAGCAGATATCAGGGGAGTGAGACAAGAGGATGCTATATCCCCAATATTATTTAATTTTGCCTTAATTACTGGGCAATAGGTTGCTCTCGAGGCGAAATAATTTAAGAATTTATAAAACTATCTCTAGCAAGCTGGGACATGCATCGTCTTGATCGGTTCGGGAGAAAAGTCTTGAGACGGATCTTTGGATCGCGTCCGGACAAGGCTAGTCCCGGATATAGAGACATGCGTTCAATGCCGAGGTCATGACCATGTATGGGGATATACCATTGTCCTCATACATTCGCACGCAATGCCTACGTTGCGCAGGGCATGTAGCCGAATGGGCAGCGATAGGCTGCTCCATACTATCATGAACTCTAGGCCTGGGGGAACCCGCCCCGTTGCGAGGCCAAGACTTCGGTGGAGAGACAGGGTTGAGGCAGACGCGTCTCTGTTGGGGCTTGGGCGATGGATGGAGGAGGCCCTGGACCGGCAGAGATGGCGTAATACCCTTCAGGTGGCAGGGACTTGTTTTGGGTCTGAATATTACTCTAGCCAATTTACCGCATAAAAAAGGATGAGATGTATATTCATAATATTTGATTTATTAAAATAATTTACCTCAACGAGCTGGAACTCTCCGGCGCCGATATTATCCATACTTGATTGACGTTAGCGCTGTCTCCTAAATCTACATAAATTCAAATAATGAATAAAATATATACGTTTTTTGATTAAAAACACGATCAATAGCAAACCTTTGGACGGATCTATCGCAAAAATTTTAACGCCGTTCAAAACAATTCGATGCGTTTTAACATTTTTCATATGTATACTTCGAATAGACAATCCTTCAAAGTTCAAATCCAGATGTACCATTTCTATAGAAATAAAAACACGAAACGATAATTAAATCAAATTTCATGCTCACGTTTAATAACATGAACTACACATATAACATCGAACTATGATCTTGCAACATTTAATAACGAAATAATCACAAACATACTCTAGCATTAATCGTCATATGCGTTTTATTTAATTACCGTTATCGCCAAACGCATCCTTCAACAGCGTCGTGTTCAGCAACACAGAAATATCTTTAGGATACGACGCGTGCGATTTATCGTCGTTCGTTTGATTATTCGATAACTCCGACTGAGGCAACGTTCCCGATAAAATATGATATCCGGCGATTATTTTAGCCATCGATCCGCAAATCGTAATATTTTCTAAAAAAAAACAACGCAACATCGTGAAAATTATTCATCGTACAAAATACGATCAAAAATAATTACCCATATTGTAATTATAATCGTTGTGCAAAATCGAATTGTTTGTTTCCCAATACTCTTCGAGCAGCAGCGTTTTTCCCGATATTTGAAAATTGCATTGCGTAACGAACGGCGTCATAACTTCATTCATCTTTTTATTTTGATCGGCCGACGTTATTATCGAAGATTTTCTCTGCAATCAAACGAAATACGTTTTATTGATTCCATTTTTATGAATATATTAAAAATATAATAAGCACCTTTTCCGTTTTCAGCCTGTGTACGAGAAAGCATTCGAGCGTGTTTGCTTCGAAATTTTTATGCTCGTAACACGAATCCAACATGATGACGGGCGGATCCGGAAATTGACATGTTACATACGTCAGTCTGAAAATATATATATATATCGTCAATTTATATAATTTAGATCGATATATACAATCGAAGAATAATAAATACCTATTAGGATACATCGGTTTCGAAATTGTAGCTTTAAGAGTCTCCGCCACAAACATTACGGACGGCATATTCTTTAATTTTTCATACAATGTTATGCTGTGATCCATATTTGAAGATGTTTTCTATAAAAATAAATAACAGAATCTCAGAAACCCAGAAATTCACATGAGAAACAATACAGGAAATAAATGATAATATATGTATAGCAGGATTCTACGATCTAAGCTGCTCAAACAATAGACCAAATTCCTGGTATTCAAAACCATAATTCGTTCTGTGGTTACCTAGGCAAGGGGTGGCCAACCGGAGCACTGCCCCCAACAGATTTCTCTTTATAAAATAATAATAATTAGATAAGATATGCGGACTAAACCGTATTTGACGCCAACAAGTGTTGTTGCTTGGCTGGTAGTGGAGGTAAAGAGAATAGTTCCGTATTATCGTATACAGAAGGTCGCTTTTAGCTTGCTGCGTAAAGCTCTGTTTGGGGCAGACCTGTATGTGCCCCGCTGGTTTATTTTCTACTTGATTCGAAAAATAAACAACACTGTCACATTTTTCAACTATATTTTGCATTTCACTTTTCTGGAACTTGAACATCATCATCTGATCGATGAAAATCTTTTAAAGTTTTCATGATTCAATCGATTGCTGATTCAAAATTTTCGTAATCTAAATTATTTGTGTTTTATTTCGCAATAAAAAAATGATTCTTATTATATTCTTGATTCGACCTCACTGTACTAAAAATAAAGACCTTTGAACGAAAATCACAGTCTACCCTCCTATAGCGTTTTTTTCTATAGAGTTCATTTCCCAAAACGCAATATTTATAAGGTCAAATTAGAATTTTCGTAAATATATTATTAATTTGCATTTTGCATGCGATGGAACGTCATATTAGATATTAGATGACACTGACAGTAATTAAATGAATAATTACCCAATTTAAAATGTTCACCTTTTTTTCTTTTTTCAATTATTGTTTGTTTCTAATATATTTTTATTTTATATTAATATGTATCCTAAATAAAACATATTTGCGGAAAGGTTTCATAATTTATATTTACCTTTTTATTATTCATTCATGATATGCTAAAGCACTTTAAAAAAAATAACTAAAAAACCTCTGACACATCTGTTGCGAATGTAAAAACTAGAGGAAATATGCTAGATCAATACCCCCTCCCGCCTATAGGCATGAGCTATTGTTATCCAACTAAACATGTGCAAGGTCATTAAAAATATAAAAATGGGTCAAATGTTTGATTTGCTTCAAATCGTAAAATACAATTAAAAGAACCTAACCCCAAATTTTGTATGGGTGCCTAGCTTTCTATAGCGTTTTTTGTATAGCGTGGTCCCTATCTCAATGCTATAGAAGGGTTGACTGTACTCCATTGGATATTCATACGTCAAATATTACCACGAGCTTGACGAGCTAATCGAAGGTGCTGATATCATCAGATTTATTAAGGCGCAGAGGCTATGCTGTCTCGGTCATGTACAGAATTCACTCTACATAGAGCCACCAGAGCCCTAGCCAAATTTACTTGATATTTATGAGTTCTAGATATTCCCGAATTAGCAAGGATACTGTATTAAACAGAAAAATCACTTAAAACAAGCCAAGAAACATGAGAATTAGAACTCTGATGATTTTCTGAGGGTAACATAAGAGTCATTTACAGAAATAAAATTGACAATGATTTTGTTTCATAATGACTTTCATCGAATTAGGTACCAGTGTCTTCCCCAGAGCCATCGTTGGCATAAAAAGATTCATTTTTGTATTCGGAGGGTTGTTATGGGTATAATTCACTATAAATTCAGAGGTATATTGTCCTCAATTAATAGGATTAATAGAGATACTGCAAAAATCCAACACATACCCTTCGACCGATCGTTGTGGCGCCCGGTTCCGTTGTTCCGGGGATTTTCACAGACGCATAATGATCCCAGAGGGCGACGTGTATCTTTGGCTTGACCGCTGTAATTTTAATATTAATCTTTGGAATGTGTTCGATGAATGCGTCATAATCGTCGGTCGACGGCGGTAGTAAATCTTGCCGCTTCGTCACTGAAACCCAATCGAAATAATTAAAACGATATATTCACAACAAAAAATACGTCGATAATAAATATTTACGGGGTTTCACTGTATAATACGGCGCATAATCGTATGTATCAGCTGCAGTTTTCAATAAAGAGAGTCGATGTACGGCTCCTGCGCATATATTAATATTGGACGGTCCAAAAACCATGTTTACGGATAAGTCTTCTTTCAAATTACTGCAAAATAATTTAATGATCAATCCATAATCGCATATATCAAATGATTTTGATGAATTTACCTGTATTCTAAGTCAGAACCTATGGACATGTTGTCTTTAAAGTCGTCGGGCAATGTTAGATAATATAAATAATCGACGGCAAAAGCCGGACAAATAGCTAACATATCGGAATCTTTAATAGTATCGACGAATGATTGCGAATCGTATTCAATCTGCCAACATTGTGGTTCCTCGGCGTCGTCGATGATGTTATTGATTATAGTTTCAAAATACATTTTCTTTTCAGCGTCCTGAAACATAATAATAATAAATAACAACATAATTAAATACTTTAAAATATACAGTGGACCCCCCAATTATACTATCCCGAATTATACACTGAGTTGAAATATTCGCCGCCAGCCCCCAGCTAGTACGGTCGCATTCACGCGATTGCATTACGACGAATACATACAAGGCCGACTATTCATTTGACACGGGTTCGGCTACACACACACAGCCGGGCGGCCGTCTGTGCGGTGCATACAGTCAAACGTTGGCTAGCGTCTGTGTATTCGACACGTGCCAGGCTTTACCCTCCCATAATACTATCCCAATTACTACGGTCCCGATTTTAGTATTATTGGAGGGTTAACTGTATAAGTAAAATTACCGGAGATGCGTGATCAGGTATTCCGCACGGACAAGAATTCTCCGGATACAGCATTATTTTTTTAACGCCGCCTCTAAAACGGAATCGCGTCAATCCGTGCGACGACGTCTCGCAGATCACCGACGTCAGCTCCAACGAGCATATATTCGTGTATCGCAGTTTGCGCGGATTGTTGTAGATTCCTGATGCATCGGGCACAAAATCGGGTGTCTGAAAATCAAAAAAAGCATTACGGCATCAAAATATTTAAAATATTGATTCCGTATCGATTTCACTACAAAACATCAAACAAATGTTTACGCATACAATAATAGCATTAAACATCGATAGTACGTGAATAATTTACCGTTACGACAAGCATTACGCATAAGTTTCTGATTTCAATATAATAGACAAACCTTGAACGAAAAGGACACACTCTCAAAATTAATACTAAACAATATTATGGCGCTCGCGTTCATTGACGTGTCTTGCTCCTCTTCGCTGTAGCCGAGTGGAAACGGTTGAACGAACGACCACATCCATCCTGACCACGATACGTTATCGCCGATTGCGTCTGTATCGATAGTAGAAAATTAGAATGTGTACAAATTATATAAAAATATATTGAAAGGATATTGGAGTAGAGCCTCGATCTCTTTTGGTATTAGACAATGGGTCAGTTCATGCTCTGGAACTCAAGGCTTAATCAAAGCCCAATAGCATCATTCAAAAATTATTTATTTAAAAAAAAGTGATCCCTCAACTCAATGAAGAAACTGATGGAGATGTTAGAGATGCCATGTGGAATTGAGGACCTTAATTAATACCATCATAAGATCATTCAAAATCTCTACATGGAGGAAATGTTTTTAACGCAAATTACCAAAAACTTACGCTATTGAACGTATTACTTCAAATAAATGTAGCATTAGCATTTGCAGATATAAAAATTCATTCACTGTATTCATTGTTCAAATGTGTATGCTAGGACGCCGGTTATAAACGGTTGGCGCGATCATGATGCATATTTGGCAATGATCGAACCAGTGATGATGCAACATATGCATCACCGGCCACGAAAGTGTAAAGAAAACGATCACACTCGCACAGCCATTTTATATTTATTTATTTTTAAAGCAAATGAGATGGGACTATATTGGAAACAAATGCCAACCCGTACATATAATCCCTAATATTATATAGCTCTTCTTCTCGGAATATATGTATCTGCAGAATTTAATTAAAAACTATCGTTGATTTATCAATCATAAACTCCTCGTGACATGAGAGGTTATTCTAAAAATGATTCGCTAGTTTTTGGTGAAGTAACCGTAAGACTCGGATGACACAAAATATATTTTTGTACTGCTTCTCCCAACAATAAAAAATATTGCGAGGATATTGAAAGTTGAACTTAGAGCTCTTAGGTGTGGACAATACGCCGGATTATCTTCTAGAACTGTGAGACTCTATGCACTGAATTTTGCGTTGAGGTGGTGTTATAACCGCTGAATACCACTTCCATCTTACAGCCTATGGATTAAGCTCCCACATTCAAAGATTATCATTTAAGAATAAAAATGTGCAACTCATTCAAGAAGCTGATGGAGGTAATAGAGATGCCTTGGGGGTTGGTTGGAAATAATATAACATAATTAAGTCTATCAAATACACCAATAAAGCATGGAATGAAGTCATCCAGTCATGTATGAAGGGTGTTAGGAAAAGTTTATTACGAGAAATTCTGAAATAATGAAAGAGATTGACCTTTAAGCCATTTACAGCATCGTAGGTTGATGTAAATGTTGATTTAATTAAAATCACAATCAATGAAGAGCTGCTAGAAATTGACGGCCATACCATGTCCCAAAAAAATTACTTCTCTCGACCCATTCCTGTGCAAAAATTTAAGTATAAAAATCATTGTGAAGACCCTATCTTTTGTTAAAATAAGACAACGGAGGTCACGAGGAAGTAAGGTTTGAAAAGCTGTTTTTTATGAGTTCAAAAGAGACAATAATGCAGCCGTAGCTGTACTATACATTAACACTGTATTTTAAGAAGTATCCGTCAACGAGAGAAATATACGACTTTGGTTCCAAAAATTCCGTTCTGAGAATTTTATCTCTCCAATGAGTCTCAGGGAAGACCTAAGACCATTATTAATCAAAACGAATGCGATAAGAATCGATGACAAATTAATTTCACTAAATTATGAAATTTTGCCACATTCTCTGAACTTTTCCGACATTATAAATTATTTTTATAGGGCAAGATATACCAGAATCAAAACGATTAAATTTAGGGCTTCAAGGAATGGAACGTCCCAAGAAAATGACGTCTCGGAACCTGTTCCCGTGCAAAAGTTAAATGACAAAATCATTGAGAATGGCCCTCTCTGTACAAAATCGTTGCATGAAGAGATGTTAGAAGAAAATTACGAAGATCACAAGACAGGCATCGGTAATTTTTTCATAGTAAACGTAAAGGCCAAACGAGTAAATCTATAATTTTTTTGTTATGTATGCAAAATTTTGCTTATCACGACCATTTCCAGAATATATCCCTCAAAATCAGTGGGGGATTACATACAAAAAATATATGATCTCACCTAATGTCGCCACTTCGTGTAAAAGTGAAATAGTTTTCGATGTCAAAGAACGCACATCGTGCGACGCTTCCGCATTTTCGATGGCGCTAAGGCGTTTTTGTTTTAATGCTTTGAAGAGCGCAATTATGCGTAGAATCATCGGTATTTGCTGGTATGAAAAATTGAACTCTAGCCTGTTTGACATAAAATATTTATTTTTAAAAAATACATACTATAATATAATTAATCGTTGATGTCTTACTTTGGACTATTAATAAAAATTCTAGTATTTTTCGGACGTTTATTGAGAACACCGCCATAAGTACTGTCCAACCTGAAACGAAAATAAATTACATTAGGTCATCCCACTAATAATGATCCATTTGTTCTGCCTGCGTAGTCTAATAAAGGCAACAACGCAATGAAAAATGATTAATCTCGTCCTGGAAGATCTATAGAGGTTGACGAGGATGTCCTGCAAACCTCCGTCAAAGAAAATCCCGTCGTAAATGTTAAGGAACCAGCAGATAAAGACATTCAACTATTTATCACATCAGTAAAGTCAGAAAAATGGGTCAATAGGTTCCTCAAAAACCTTCCGAGTCTAATTGCGCCCAAAGAGTGATCCTTTGCTCCCACGTCACAGGAATGAATCATTTTTGAGCCGAATAGTGGCTGGTGACGAGAAATGGATTTTCAATAAAAATGCTGATAAAAGTGCTGAAGATCATTGACACCTTAGTCTAAAGGAGTTCTTCAAAGTTTTGTTATCTGTTTGATGGGATATGCAAGTTTTATTCCACTTTTTAAACCCAAACTGATAGATAACAAATCTACTGCTAGAAGCTTCAACGGCTTCAATCACCACTAGAAGAAAAACAACCATCTTTGGTTTCAAAATGAAAGGTGATCTTTCATCAGGAAAATATTTGCACAATAAGCAAAAACCTTAAACACCTGAAGAAAACCTCCATGGTAATCAGCCACTACAAGCCCAG